>CANXYC010162274.1:0-37336 GCA_948193065.1 Aleurites moluccanus | reverse complement strand
AACAGTGGATTGGGGGAATAAAGGACAAATTGTGATAAAGGTGAGTCTATATGTATAATCATGCATGATTTGCATCATATATGCTATAATATTTCATTTGAACTAATAAAATAGAGTTTGATACCCAAAAACACAAACAGTGCATATTGGCCCATAAATAAGCCCACCGAAACGACCTAAAATGACCTAAACTTTGTTTGTCCATGGTCCACCTAAGCTTTAAAATGATACCTCATGGTCCACCTAAATCTTTTGATAACATAGTTAACCATACACTACTCAAAAATCCCAAAACGGACCCATAACGGCGAGTGTCAGTTGCGGCAGCGCAACTGGGCCCCGTCGGGCATTTTTTGACACCACCTAAATTTGTTCTATTATTCATTATAAACATATATATGATTGTTTCATAGCTATATGAGTTATATTTGTGCTATTTATATTGTTATATAGAGACACACCCATATGGTACTATAACAGGGCTACCTTGATGGTGTAGTGAGTAATTCCATCGATTGTGTGCACACTTGTATTTATTTGACCCTTGCTAGAGAGGGGAGTTATATTCTATAGTCATAAGGGTTGATCCCCCTTATGTATGGTGGTTTGTGCACTTTATGATAGTGCTAGAGTATAAAATTACAAATAGTGCGATTGCACTTTTCATTTGGCCCAATCCTGTTATATCATATGTGCGTTGACACGTACACTGGATACTTATATGAATATTGATATGGATATTATATGAATAGTGATATGAATACTTGTTATATTCTTTACTTGTTATCTTATATTGATTCTACAGGTCATATATGGGCAATGATGGTATCATGATCATTTACTGCATATTTATACATATGGATTCACTGAGTATTTTTATACCCACCCCCTGTAGTGGTTATCATTTTCAAGTTTGCAGTGAGGCTCATATTCTATAGGCACCTCCTATCCTCGCTGTGGAATTTTGATACTTTTGACATGTAATATTCCAGTCTCAAAAGTATATGTAAATATTTGTACAGTATAAAGGTTCCATGGTACTGTAAATTGAATAGGGGCATGTATATATATGTGATTGTGTTTATATAGTTTTGCATATATAATGATGTCATGGATGGTTACAGTATGATATACAGATATATATATATATATTAAGTTGATATTGGAAAATCCAGAGGGATCATTGATGATAGAGATATGGATATTGATGATGATATATATATTGGAAGTGGTTATATGCATGTTTTGCAGCTGGGCATAATCCTTATATAGAGGAGATGCTGCCCAAATTTGTATTGAATTGTCAAGCTATATTTTATCTTGTTATTGAATTGCTTGCCATGCCATATAGATAAAGGGGTTTTTCATGGTACTTGTAGCTTAGGCATCACCCGTACCCTAGGACCATCGCGGCTCCTAGGTTGGGTCATGACAACAGTGTGCATCCAGGGATTACCAAGATGTACCATGATCTGAGGGATGTATATTGGTGGCCTGGTATGAAGGGAGATGTAGCACAGTTTGTCTCCAAATACTTAGCCTGTCAGCAAGTTAAATTTGAGCATTAAAAGCTATCAAGGTTGCTTCAGGAGTTTGAGTTGCCATAGTGGAAATGGGAGCATGTTACTATGGATTTTGTAGTGGGTCTACCGAGGACTACGAGAGGTTATGACTCCATATAGGTGTTTATAGACCAGTTGACGAAATCTGCTCATTTTATGGAGGTTAAGACTAGTTATACGACAACTCAGTATGCACAATTGAATATGGATAAGATTGTGCGACTTCATGGAGTTCCTTTGATGATTATCTCAAATAAAGGTACATAGTTCACCTCTCGATTTTGGTAGAAATTTCAGGAGGCTATGGGTACTCAGTTATGGTTCAGTACTGCTTTCCATCCATAGACTGATGGGCAGTCAGAGAGGACAATCCAGACTTTGGAGGATATGCTTCAATTGTGTGTTCTGGATTTCAAAGGTAACTGGGATCAATATCTGCCATTGATTGAGTTCTCTTATAACAACAATTTTCACTCTTCTATTGGTATGACTCCATTTGAAGCAATATATGGTAGAAAGTGTAGATCTCCAGTGTGTTAGGTGAAGCCAGGGGAAATGCAGTTAGAGGGGCCAAAGTTGATTAGAGAGACAATGGAAAAGGTGCCTATGATTAAAGATAGAATGAAAACTGCTTTCAGTAGGTAGAAGAGTTATGCCGATCCAAAGAGGAAAGATGTACTCTTTGCAGTTGGTGATCATGTCCTCCTTAAGATCTTACCGATGAGAGGCATTATGAGATTTAGGAAGAAAGGAAAGTTGTCACCAAGGTTTATAGGCCCATTTGAGATTCTTGAGAAGATAGGTAATGTGGCCTATAGATTGCCTTTTCCACCTCATATGAGCCACGTTCATCTTGTGTTTCACATATCAATGCTGCGGAAATATGTATCTGATCCATCACACAAATTGGAGGTACAAGATGTGGGATTCAATGAGGACTTGTCGTATAAGGAGCTTCCAGTGGAGATAGTTGATCGACAAGTCAAGCAGCTGTAAAATAAGGAGATCCCCTTGGTAAAAATGCTATGGAGAAACCAGTCAATGGAGGAGGGCACTTGGGAGAGCGAGCAGGAGATGAGAAATAGATATCCATTCATGTTCCAGCAATGAGGTATACATTTTATTTAAATTCAAGGATGAATTTATTTGAAGGGGGTAGAATGTAATACCCTAAGAAATCATAAGTTATATGCATGAATTTATTCTCAGTATATGGTTTAAAGGTATTGAAATGATGGGAAATAATTTTAGAGACATAATTAGAAAGCGAACAAATTATTTTTCCGGAAATCGCCGATGTCGGGAATACTGTTGAGAAATTAGCAGTCCGGTCAACATATGAATTTTTGATTTTGACCAGGGGGTAAAAGATCATATAAATGCATGTGTAATTTTGGTAAAAAGAAATAAGTGAAAAATATTTAGGAACACTGAAAAAGTAACCAATGGCAAAACTATAAATAAATGGAACTTCAAGGTGAATAGTGAAAATAAGTCTGTCTGGATTTCAGAATGACTCTGAAACTATTCTTATAAATCAATATAAATTAAAATAAGCCTTTTGATTCCCCACTTTGAAATCTAAATCCCGACATAATTGTCAAAATAAATTACAGAAGAAGTTGGAGTCAAAGTATAATTACTTGGAAGTTTAAGGACCAAAATAAAATTTGCCACTTATGATTTTATATAAAAGCATGCCTTAGCCATTTTTCTTCATCTTCTTCTTCATTCTCGTTGTTGGCCAAACCACACTCTCCACCATTTTCATGTTTTTTCTTAAAGAAAAATCAAAGAAAAATTACAAATCAACCTTGTTCTTCCATTCCCCATCATTAATTTGCTTGGAATCACAAAGGAAACCAAGGAAGAATTGCTTGAAGGTTTCGACTAGATCAACCATTTGAGGTATCCAATTAATTTGTTTGTTTTTATGGTTCATTTAGATTATTTAGACATTGAATTGAATGGGTTTTAGGTTAGATTGCATCAATTGATGCTTTTTGATAGAAAACCCTAATTTGCTAAACCTAATTGAAGTTGTATGATTGAGTTTGATGAATTAGTGTTAGGTTATGTTAATTGATCTTAGAATATGTTAATTGGAGGCCATTAGATAACTAATTGATGGTTCTTTTGGTGTAGAAAATAAGAATTGCACAAGTTAAACATTTTGCCTTCTTTGAAGATTTTTGGTGGAAATCAATTTTCCAAGGAAATTGGAAGCCTTAAGTGAGTTCTATATTCATCATTTACAATGCCTAATGCCTTAGAATTGAAATTGGAAACCTATTGTGAAAGCTCCATTTTGGCCGAATGGCCTTTACTATTCATTGCCTATGTATTTTGCTTTGTTTTCCTTTGAATTCCTTAGCTATTTTGATCCATTTCATATTGTTTAATATTGTATATTTGATACCTATTGTATTGTTGATAATGTGGATTGATTGTTGGTTGAATGGGCTTTGATAACTTTGCATCAAAACCTAGCCATTTTGCCCATTCAATGTTACCCAACAAGTGTTTGATAAAATGCCTAGTTGTTTTTGCCTTTAGCCTATTGTTTTGTCTTCTATAGGCCTACCATTTGAATGCCATCGTTGCCTGCGACATTGGCATACCAATTGGCCTACCGATTTTCTTTGTCTAGCCAACCTTTGTTCTATACCCTTGTTGTTATCAAACCAATTGTCATGGATTGTATATCATATATTGTAATGCCATTGGTTCTATTGCTAAATGATTTGACTGATATTGAGCTTATTGATGTTGAGGATACCACTATTGCATAGTGGTGTCTATTGATATGTTTGCTCTTATATTGATCCTAATATGGCTTGACAAAGCTACTGTTCCGACAGGGTAGTGGGAATATACTGTCAGCGATGTGCACATTGTATTACTGATACCCTAGCTAGGAAGGGTTATGGTCTTGGCCATAAGACCTGATCGGTCTTATGCTTACTGATATTGATATTACTGGAGACTATATGTTCACATATAGTCCATATTGATACTACTGGAGACTGTATGATTACATACAGTCCACCCCTTTATCTGTCTTTCCATATTCTACCGAGCCTATGATATATTTATTGACTATTCTGTCACCTTGGTAACTGATTTTGTAAATTGTTCACATTAAGCTATTGACATCATTGTTCCATCTGTTAACCATTATATTTATTGGTGATGCATATAGATTCACTAACTATCTTATATACTCACTCTTTGCTTTGTTTACCATTTCAGGAGAGGAGTAGTTGCAGAATCCCATCTTCAGACATCTGAGGATTTCTGCTTACTGTCAGTTCATATAAATATTATATATTCTGTATTTTTGGTGTTCATAATCTAGCTACTCTATGGGGTATGTATAGGTTAGTTAGAATATGAACATGTATATGTATGTGATGATATTTTATGGTATATGATGATCATATGACATGTTATAATGATTGTTACAGCCAACTGCACTAGATTACAGAAAGAATTACAGAATAACAAATTGAATGGTAATTAAGTAAAATGAATAATTAATGGATGGATATAGATTGTGCATGTGATACTAGGTTCTATGGGTGTCAGTCGCGATTGGCATCTCCCGCATCCTAGGACCATCGCGATCTGAAAATTGGTCATGACATCTATGGGCAGTCTAGCTCACATCTCGGTTGTCAGGAGACCTTTGATTCCTAAGATGCAGGATGGGTGTAGAGTTGGATTTGGGATCCCTAGATTGAAACCAAGCTCTGATAGCCCAATTTCAGGTTAGGCCATTATTGATTGATGACATTAAGATGGCATAAGATAGAGATCCATATCTATTAAAGCTGAAGGGAGATGTACAGAAGGGTAAGGCAGCAGAGTTCACTGTAGAGAGTGATGTATTGAGATGTGGGAGATGGATATGTGTACCCGACATTGATAGGCTACGAGGCCAGATTATAAGAGAGGCTCACTATTCTTCATATAGTGTACATCCTGGGATTACCAAGATGTACTATGATCTGAGAGATGTGTATTGGTGGTCTGGTATGAAGAGGGATGTAGCTCGGTTTGTCTCTTCATGTTTAGCCTGTCAGCAAGTTAAGTTTGAGCATCAAAAGCTGTCTGGCTTGCTTCAGGTGATAGAGTTACTTGAGTGGAAATGGGAGCAAATTACTATGGATTTTGTGGTCAATTTACCGAGGACTACACGGGGTTATAACTCCATATAGGTTATTGTAGATTGATTGATGAAGTCTGCTCATTTTCTTAAAGTTAAGACTACTTACTCTGCAACTCAGTATGCACAGTTGAATGCGGACAAGATAGTTCAGCTTCATGGAGTCCCAGTGATGATTATATCGGATAGGGGTACGCAGTTTACCTCTCGATTTTGGCAGAAGTTCCAAGAAGCTATGGGTACCCAATTAAGGTTTAGTACAACTTTCCATCCACAGACCGATGGATAGTCATAGAGGACCATCTAGACTTTAGAGGATATGTTGAGATTATGTGTTATGGATTTCAAAGGTAATTGGGATCAATATCTACCACTGATTGAGTTTTCCTACAACAACAGTTACCATTCTTCTATTGGAATGGCTCCATATGAAGCACTGTATGGTAGAAAATGCAGATCTCCAGTGTGTTGGGTGGAACCAGGAGAGAAACAGATAAAGGGGCCAGAACTAATAAAGGAAATGATGGAAAAGGTTCCTATCATTAGAGATTGGATGAGGACCTCTTTCAGCAGACAGAAGAGTTATGTTGATCCGAAGCGGAAGGATGTGCATTTTGCAGTTTCTAACCATGTCTTTCTTAAGATCTCACCGATGAGGGGTGTTATGAGATTTAGGAAGAAAGGGAAGTTGTCACCAAGATTTGTAGGCCCATTTGAGATACTTGACAAGATTGGCAATGTGGTTTATAGATTGGCTCTTCCACCTAATTTGAGCCATGTTCATCCAGTGTTCCATATTTTCATGTTGAGGAAATATGTGTCTGATCCATCTCATATATTGGAGGTACAGGATATTGGGGTCAAGGATGACTTGTCATTTGAGGAGCAACTAGTGGAAATTGTAGACAAACAAGTCAGGAAATTGAGGAACAAAGAAATCCCAATGGTTAAAGTGCTATGGAGGAATCAGCTGATGGAAGAGTGTACGTGGGAAAGCGAGCAGGGCATGAGGGTCAAATATCCCTTCCTATTTGATATTTGATATATATATGTGTATGTGTATATGTATGTATGTATTTAAATTCGAGGATGAATTTTTTTTGAAGGAGGGTATAATGTAATACCCTATATACATGCATAAAATATTTTTGAGAAATAAGTTCTTAGTATGTGGATTAAAATTATCGAAATGGATAATGATAATTTTGAAAACTCAGTTAGAGTGAAAGCGAAAAAAATTTCAAAAATTGTAGGAACCGATATCGCTGCTGCAAAAATAGCAGTACGGTCGATAGATGAATTTCTGATTTTGGCAAGAGGATAAACGTTTATGTGTATTCATGTGTAAATACAGTAAAAAAAATATGAGAAAAATGTTTAAGAACACTAATAAAGTAAGCGATGGCAAAACCGTAAATAAAGAAAACTTTTGGAGTATAGTGAAATTTCGACAGTCTGAGTTTCAGAACGGCTCTAAAACTATTTTTATTAATTAGTATTAATAAAAATAAGATGTTTGAACATTCACTTTGAAATCCAAATACCGATGGAATTGTCAAAATAATTTGCCAAGCGAAAATGTATTAAAAGCAAATTAAGGAAAGTTGGAGGACCAAAAGTGAAATTCACCATTTTTATCTTACTATATAAGCATGCCTTAGGATTTTTATCTTTTGCCTATTTTGCTTGTTCTTCACCGTAGCCTTCATCTTCCTTTTCCAATTTGATTTTTCTTTAAATTTATGAAGAGAAAGTGTTGGAAATTTGATACAAACACTAAATAATCCATCCTCCATCAAATTGAACCATAAAAAATAAAGGAATTTCAAGAACAACAAGCTTGGGAATTTCGGCCATTTTAAGAAATTTAGGTAATTTGTTGTTTTGTTGGATTTTATGGTTTAATTAGGTTAATTTGATGTTAGTAGGAATGGGTAAATGGTTTAATTGCATCAATTGATGCATTAAGCAATTTTCCCAATTTCCAAACACTAAAGTGAAGTTGTGTAATTGGATTTTGTGTATATGAGTTAGGATGTGTAAATTGAGTATAGAATAAGTCAATTGGATATTTATTGGTGATTAATTGATGTTTACATTATTGTAGAAATTCAGTTGGAGAAAGTTGTTGATTTTGCCTATTGTGAGGAATTAAGGAATTGGGTGGCAAGGAAATTTTGTTAGGTGATTTGGAGTGCTAGGTGAGCCTTTTATGCATTATTTCTCATGCCTAAATTTTTAAATTGCCATTTGGAATCCAATTGTGAAAATGGCCTAGTGGCCGAACACTAATTGTGGCTTTTTGCTTGATTTTTGCTCTTGGTTTTGGACTTGTTTTGTATGCCAAATTGATATGCTTGATGAAGATTATTGAGTTGTGATTGTTGCCTATAAATTGATTTCCATGTATATGTTTGTTCATAATTGAGGCAAAGTCAATGTTGCACCAAAACCATGCCGAAAAATTAGTAGGCCAACCATTTGAATACCACCGTCGCCAGCGGCAATGGCATGCCAATTGCGTCAACTTTTTGGCCGCAAATGACCATTTTATATTTGTTCCCATTATTTGTTGCTAGACCTTTGGTCATCCTTTAATCGATTATTATTGATGTCTTATTGACTTTATGCTCATTAAATTGATTACTAATGAGTTATTGATACTTGACGTTACCATTATTTTGAAATGGTATCTATTGATGTGTTTATTGCTTCAATTGACTCCGAGGTGATTTGATAGAGTTGTCGTTCTGATAGGGTAATGAGTTCATGCCGTCAGCTTTGTGCACAAAGTATTGTTTGATACCCTGTACTAGGAAGGGATGTCCTAGTCATAATACCTAATTCATCTTATATTTATTTATATATACATATATAATGATTTGTGCTTGACACATTTCTATACATTTCATGGCTCTATATCTGTCATTTCCATCTTGTCCATATGATATGTACTTCATTGATGTGATTGTTTACTTATAGTCATATTCTGTACTTGATTATGTATTACAAATATTCCTTAGCAGATTCCTTCATTTATGTCATTTGCCTATTATTTATTAATATTCCATTATCCATTATATTGGTCGATACATATTAGATTCTCTGAGTATCATATATACTAACCCTTTCATTGTTTACCCTCTCAGATGCATAGTAGGAGGTAGATATCCCAACTCTTTTGGCTCTCTATGGATTCTGCAGATCTTGTGTCAGTGTAATATCATGAACACTGTATTATTTTGTATATTCATATCCTAGCTGCTCCATGGGTTTTGTGCGGTATAGTTAGTGTATGAACATGTATGTATTGGAATATTGGAGATTATTAATGATATGATTATGACATTTACATAAAGTTATAAAATGAATGTCAAAGTGGTAGAGTGAATAGTGTTTATATAAGTGAATGATTATATATACTGTTATGTGATTGATGATGGGTAAGATATGTTTCTGCTGCGATATTATAAATGCATTGTAGTGGTTGATGGGTTCTACGGGTGCCGGTTGCCTTGGCATCTCTCACACCCTAGGACCATCGTGATCCAAGATCGGGTCGTGACAGAAATTCTTAATAAAATGCTGATGTTGGCCACATTTAAGGCAGGCACCAAACTGTTGTCTACATTCCCTAGCATGCCTCTTACCACAAAAACCACATAAGGCATACTGAACATCTGTGTCATAGGTCTGGATGAACCCTGAGAAAAACCAGAAGTTGACGGTGTTGGAGCACCTCTACTTTGACTCCTCATCCTCTGAATACCAGATTGGGGTCTCTACTCCATTCTAAATCCTGTCTCTATCTGCTTTTGCTGAGAACTTCCCTCTCCTCTTCTGGTCTGAATACTAGAACCCCCTTTTCTCATATGTTCCCTATTTTCCCTCTCTGACTTATACTTCTCTTCCATCTGATTAGCTTTATCAATAATCGTCGTTAGAGAATATCATATCCCACCATAGGGAGCGTGATAGTCCTAGGGTACGGGTAGACTTAAGGTCACCAGAAACTCATAAAACCCACTAACAATCCAATTATCAATCATTCTTACTATAACTCATTCAATAATATTGAAATTCTATTTATTACTTATTAATTTTACAGAAATTCTAACAAAGTCTCCTTTGCAATTTTAATACTATTTCCGACTCAAAATCAGGTCTTATAAAAATTACATAGCCTGCATAAAAATATTTTACACTCCCAATAATTTGTCATCCTTATACCCTCAACTCCATAATTCAATAAATATTCATGGCACTTCTAAGTACATATATTTTTTTTCTTTTTCTTATGTCACGTTACATTTTAACCTTATTCTTTTAGTATCATTATCTTTGTCATTAACTTAATCATTATTAGTTATTAAGTATTTCTCATACTACGATTAATATCCTTCACATCGGCTATTATTAACAAATATTCATATAACATTTTTACATCCTTAATCCATCTAAATACAGTACCATGGAGCTCTAGAGATTTTATACATATGACTTCTTAATAACTAACCACTACTTTGAAGCACTTGATCTTCCAAGTTGAAGAAGGAATGACTTGGATATAGTCATCTCAATTTTACACCTATAAAATTATAAACAACTATAAAATGAGTATAATTATACTCAGTGAGTATGTATACATCATTCAACATGAGATACAAGTATATAATAATATAGGATATCAATGGAAATTAAGTATCAATGAATACATTGAATAAATATAAGTATTTCAAATTTACATATCAAAGACTAATTCATTGCACACCAAATATGATTAGGAGTTTGGAACAGGTAACAATAATATCAATAATAAATAGTGCTGGACAAAAGAATGAATATCAATGGTAAGAAAAAAGAATTAAGGTTAACATAGGAATCATATTTTTATTCACATGTATAAGAGACAAATATTAGGCCTTGAACACATATCATTAGTGTATAAATTATGTAAGGTGGGCCAGACCTCACGGCTAGGACAAGTCCCTTCCTAGCTAGAGTAAACACTGCATATAAGTCATTATGCACAATGCCAATGGTATTTACCTGCTACCTCATCGGTGAGGAAGCTCTGTCAAATCCACATATAAATAGGCCAATGGAAATCAATAACAGTATCAAGCATTCTTTGGAAACATTACGGTACAATGGCATTCGATCGGTACACATAGGCTTACTTGTCAATCAGTGTTAATGCATTTCATCAGTCATGTATCAATTTCTTTATTTTATACAAATATAGCTAATTAGCAATAACATCATGGTATATAGTTAAACACTTGGTGTGCATACTTTTGAACATTTTGATATATGGTCAATCAAGCACAATAGGCATTTCAATATCAATAACAATCAATGGATATGGGTAATTTCAATCTTAAGAATGATCAAAGGATATTCAAAAATAGCAAAGTGACATTTAATCAAGAAGGAAACATATTCATTGGGTCAACAAATCAAGATATGGATATGCATAATAATGTATACATTACTCACCTCATTGAACACTTTCCACTCCTTTCTTCCTTAATCCAATGCTTATGTTATTTATTTACTCTTGAATCTATATATTCAATTAATTCTAATTTAGATACTATTTAATATAAAATTATATTAATTACACTTATATTAAAGAAACTCATTAAATTCTCCAATTTTTTTAGGATTTACCTATATGAAATTCTTATGAACAGTTTGTATTCTTTTACTTATATCTCTCTCTACACTTATCTAATTGATTCAATTATTATTTCTAATTAAACTATATATATTAAGCTCTTACATATCCAAAATTCACTTTATTCCCATCATTACACAATTTATGGTATTAATTTAAACTTAACCTCATAACCAGCCCCGTTGCCCTGCATTCTGCCCTACAACCCTAAACTGACAGTCTCTATTGTTTAGCACATAACTCAATTTATACTTATCCAATTACTTTGATTATTTTTCCTATTTCCTCTAGACATATGATATTATAAAATATTCAAATTTTATATTATTTGGTTCACTTTACAATTATTAGTGAAATTTCAAAGTTAAACTACTGTCCTAAAATTTTTATCCGAACAGACCTTGTTTCTATACCTATAATTAATTATGTGTTCATCCAATTATAAAACCATTTTATAGACATTTACATAACATATAAATGAACATCTTTTATGTTTAACACTTTCTTTAATTCAGAACCTAAAGTTCTCATATCAATAGAATTCAATAGCCTATATTCTGCAATTTTGGCAGTCTACACTTATGGCTCAATATCTCATAAATCACAAAACTAATTGAAAAACCCTTTTACAGGCCTATAGATAAGATATAAATGAAAAATTTTTCTAATTCTATCTCTGTTGTTCTAAACAATTAAATCACAGTAACAAAATCCTAGAAAACCTAATTCTAGCCAGTCATAATTTTTATTGATTTACTCTCTCCTCACTTTGAATTTCATCTATTCCTTTTGCAAACATCAAATTAACATATTTATCTACAACTTTATGTTTTAACCAACCTCAAATTCATACATTAAAAATTCAGACTTTGAACTACAAGCTACTGCCTTAACACATATTTAGAATCCCCTTTAAACCCTAGTCCAATCTTTACACTTTTAGCTCAATTATTTACTAAATCAAACCATAGAACTCTTAAATTAAATTAAAAACTGAAGTTTATGAGACTTTACCTTGAATTAAATACTTGGATTTCATCCTCTCTTTTCCTCCATATAGCTTGTATACTAATTCTCCAGCAACTTTTCTCCATTGATCTTCTTTCTTCCATCAATTTTCTTATCTATTTTTAGTTGATTTCTTTGGAAAGGTTAGGAAAATATTTTTGGTTGGATTCTTTCTCTATGGTTCGGCCTACCACTCCTCTCCATAGCCATGCTATTCTTCCTTTTATATACACCAAAATCCTTATGAAAAATTTGATAAAACAAGAATAGAAAATTATAGAATTACAAATGTTAACTTCCTATTGAATGGAAATAAAAATCCTTCTTTTTCAATTACTATGGCGGGCCACTTCATTTGAATTTCTCTAGAATTTTTTATGACAAAAATAATATTTTATTGGTAGGTCCCACAACTTTGTTTAATTTCAGTTTTGCCCCAAAAATTTTCTTATTTGCATTTTTACCTGATAACCTTCTATAATTTATTTTGTTCACTCCGTTGAGAATCAATATTTAATATGGGGAGTGAAATAACTTATTTTTGGCTGTTTTATCATTTTAAAATACTTTGGGTTCGATTTTGTGTCCTAGACAGCCCGTTTCCAAAAATATCCCTAATATTGCCTTTAATTATAATTTTTGCCACTCGATTGATTCTCAGTATTCCAAAATATTTTTCAACTCTTTCTTTTCACCAAAAATTCTCATAAATATAGATGACTCTTTACCCCTAGTCTGAGTCAAAAATTCCTAAATTAACCGGACTTTTATTTCCCCAGGCGGTGTAATTAACACCGCTATTTTTCGGGACAATGTCACAAAAGTGACCCGATTGAGGTTTAAAAATTTCTGAGTGGTACACTCTACCATTATCTATATATTTTAGTAATTAATTGAGCATATTCATACTTAAATTAATACCATATCAATTACTATAATCCACTATATCCATCTACTGTACTGTCTCACTATCTACTGTTTTGTCTGTTGGGGTATTACAGAGAAGTGAACTCTATAGATAACAGAGCATTATGCAATGATGCATGCAGTCCCCTTCTAAACTGACTGATAAGATAAGCTTCTATAGGTGCTATCCTAGTGGCTTATCTACTCAGCCGTATAAATTCATTTGTATACTCTTCCACAATTTTGTTGCCCTGCTCTAGTTGCTCAAACTATATAATATTTCTAGTTTTCACTCCTTTTGTAAGAAATTTATCTAGCAAGGCTTGTCTGAACTGAGCCCAGGTAGGAGAAAGATCATTGTATAGCTGAGGCTCCATGTGTCTAGCAAACCAGGTTCATGCCTTCCCTTTCAGTAATAAACCAACCAACTTAATAGCTCGAGTATTAGAACAAGGTAGCCTCCTCACCACCTTCTTGATCTGCTCCAAGAAATCTATCGATTCCTCTCCTCTATCTCTCTTAAACATAGGTAAATTCAACTTCAAGAAATTAAACATACTGACCTTGCCTTCATCGATAACCCGGTGGCCCTCCTGGACAACAGGCTCTCCAGGAACAATTACTGGCAGTACTAGAGTTGGAACAGGTGCAGTTGGTGGAACAGCTGGTGCAACCGGGGGTGGCATTGCTGGTGGTGCTGGTGGTGGCATTACCTGTCTTTTTTGCCTCAATTCTTGTATTTCTCAACGTAATTCTAACATCCCCTGCAAAAATTGTGTTCTCCAGGGATCATCACTTCCCCTGGTATCCTCTGTCCTTTGATGGGAATGGGCAGGTTCTTATGTCTCCTCCCTGACTAATGACTCATTAGAGGCCACCTCTGCCTCTTTGCTAACCTTTCTATCTCCGTCATGTTCTGATTTTAAAGAACGTTCCCACTATCTCTCAAACATCTTAGCCACTATAAGAAACAAAATCAACAATTTAGCATGATACAAAAATGCAGAATACACATATACTTGACGAATACAGCAAAGGACAAAATAGGAATTCCTATGCTCTATGGTTTACTTATGCCCTATTAACATTGTATCTAAATAATATTCATATATACCTATGCTCTGATACCACCTCTATTACATCCTAAAAATTGGAACATGACGGTCCTAAGATGCAGGAACTGCCAGAGACGACCGACACCTGTAGAACCCAAATATAAATTCAATTGCCATCTTACTATTACCCAATTATTATTATACTGCTCTGTATTTTATAATTCTGCAATCTGTAATTTTGTCACTATAATCAATTATCATACATGTCATAATCATAATTAACCTCCATATAATATTATACCTCCATTTATACAATCTATCTATATCCATATACATGTCTATGGAGCTGCTAGAAAGTAAAACTTAAGACAGAGTTATAATATTATTAATTATTGGTTCCATAGAGGAAGAGATTATGGAACCCGCTTACTACTCCTGACCTAAAAAATGTTCAACAATTACATAATGAGTATAAAAATACTCAATGAATCTAATATATATCATATCATACATATGGGTTGGATAATCAATAGAATATATAGTTAAACAAATATTGGTTAATAGGTTTTGCACACTAGTTCCAAAAGAAAGAAAATTAAATAGCAACAAATGTCTGAGTTAAATAAACAGGTTATCAAATACATTTCATATGGATAAGACAGATAATGGGGCTTGACACATATAATCATATATAAATCTCATGAAAGATACATGAGGCAGGCCAAGCCTTATGGCTAGGATATTAACCCTTCCCAGCTAGGGTCCATGATATACATTGTGCATAATACTGATGATATTTATCCACTACCCCATCGGTAAGGTAGGTCTGTCAAATCAACATGTAATCCAACAATAGGATAGAAAAAATCAAAGAATATCAATATGAATCAAAGAACTTATCAATGATTAAATATGTTGCAAATTAATCAATTTGAATTATCAATCAATTACTTATAAGCAATGGAAGTTTTTATTAGAATGGCAATAGGTATGGCAATCAAGTATAGGTTGGATAACATGGTGGTCATTCAATGTCAATTACGATGGCACAATTTTCTAGCCAACATCACTAGAGATGATGGCATTGGCTTGGTAGGCCTATGGAATTCTCATTGAGGTATTTTGTTGAACGCTTGGTGTGCAACTTTCATAAGGCATTTTGGTTAGGTTTTTATGTAATATCAACATTGACCAAATATCAAACAACAAGTACATAATATGAACAATACAATAGGAAAATGGAATCCAATAATCAACAACACATAATGGATCAAATAAGGCTTGGATTTCAAAGGAAATGCAAGCAAAATTTCAAAGGCAAATAGCAATAATTCATTTGGCCAAAACATGGCCATTTGAAGATGGTTTCCAAAATTCAATTTATGACATTAGGCATGTAATATGATGTATATTAAGCTCACCTAAGGCTTCCATTTGCCAAAATAAAACTTGTTTCTCCAAATTCTTCTAAGTAGACAAAAATGGCAATTTTGATCTTCTTTTGTTTCTGCATTAAAACTACCACTAAATTAGCTCCCAATGATAACAATTAAACATAATCTAACTCAATTATAAATTAAGGAAGCTAATTCTAGGGTTTGGTTAAAAACATAACCAAATTAGGGTTTGAAAATTGGGAATTCCATCAATTTGAATCAATTGATGCAATCTAATGATAAACCCATCTAATTCAACCCCTAAAACACCTAATTAACTTAAACAAATGAAGAAATCATCAAGTTACCTTGAAAATATGAAGTAGCCGAAATTCAAAGAAGAAGAATTCTTGATTTTCTTTAAGCTGTTTAGTAAGAAATGGATGGAAATAGGTTAAACAAGGTTGGAAATTAGGTTTTCTTTGAATTTTTTTTCATTACAAATTTGCTTGAATTTTGGTGGAGAATGGTGAAGATTGGTTCGGCTAAGGTGAAGGAAAGAAGAAGAAAAAGAAAAATGGATGGTGAAATGGCTAAGACATGATATTTTGTAATACCCTAGATAGAGTCAATTAGATGACAGTGAACTGAAATATTGAAAAGTAGTAATTATATAATGACAGAAATCGAAAATATGAAAACAGTTACATAAGATAGCGTAGAACATAAGTAGATTTGTGGAATTAAGTAAATATGACAAAATGAGACAAAATGTGATAGAATGTGATAGAATAGTGACATAATGATTAATGCTAGACAGACATAAGTAAATTAAGTTTATAAGAATTAGTTAAGTTAGCAAGAGAAAATGAATAGTCAAAAGATGACAGAAAGAAAAAATTTGAAACGGTGATTAAAGACTTAGGAGCAAGTGACTGTAGAGACAGTCAGAGAATGTTAAATAAAGTAAATGAAAGTCTATAATGGAGGATTCATAATGGTTACAAGTTAATTAGAATTTAGGTAGAATGAAAAGAGGATGAAAGTGCAAAGGATTAAGGTATTTTAGGGAGAAAAAGAGAATTTTCCAAATAAAAGGCAATGGGACCCATCAAATTTATCACCATTTGCATAAGTTGAAAAGTCAAAAATTTTGGCCTTTTAATTCAAGAATGGGTCAGCCATGTGTTGTAATAAATGTAGATGTTACCATAGAAAAGTAAAGAAATAAATATGGGAGAAGAAATAGAAAACAAGGAAGATAAAGATGATGGAGGATTTGAGTAAGGTAAAATTCTGCCACTTGATGTCTTTTATGTTTAATTTTAATTTTTAAGTTACATAATTACTGAAATTATGTGCTTGAGGAAATCTGATGATATATATGATTATGACTAAATAATTAGGGTTTTAATTGAAGGTTATTTGTTGGGAATTAGTTAGATAGAGTAAAATTTGTTTTGTGACTAAATTGGAAAATTCAGATTCTGTAGAAGTAGTATGTTTTGACTAGTATTACATAACCTAAATGACAGAATTTGTGAACGTTATAAACATGAAACTTGTTTATATATGTTTCTAGTATATTCTTGTAAAAGGAATTTGGAAAATTCGAAGTGAGGAGAGAGTTATTAAGTAAAAACTTAGACTGACTCAGAACCAAAAAAATTTTAAAAATGTTGTTGTGTTTTAATTATTTAGAATGATAGAGATAGAATTAGAAGAAGTGTTCAATATTAAAAATGTTACTTATGTTTTATATATAGGCCTGTAAAAGCGTTTTTCAATTGGATTTGTGGTTTACTAGATATTAAGTTGTAATACCCTAGGAAATCCCATCTTGAATACATGAATTGATTCTCAGTTTATGGTTTAAAAGCATTGAAATGATGGGAAATAATTTTAGAGACACAGTTAGAATGCAAATGAAATACTTTTCCTAAAATTATCGGTGTCAAGAACACTGACAGGAAAATAGCAGTCCGGCTAATTTAAGATTTTTGACCCAGACCTGGGGGGATTAAATAAGTTAATTTTATATGAAATTATGATGAAAAGAAAGAGTTGAAAAATATTTTGGAACACTGAAAATAAGAGTAATGGCAAAATTGTAAATAAAGGCAACTTTGGAGGCAATTTTGGAAATTCACCGCCTGGGATCCAGAAATGATCTAAAACTATTTTTAAATGATAGAACAACTTAAAATAAGATATTTTACTGCCCACACTTGAGGTTAAATCTAAACAGAATAGACAAAATAAACTACAGAAATTTTTGGGGTCAAAAATGCAAATAAGATAAATTTTGGATTAAAAGTGCAATTAAACAAAGATGTGGGACCCACCAATTGAATCAAACAAAAATTCTAAGGAAATAAAAAAGTGGAGGCCGGCCATGATGATTCAAAAGGTGATTTTTATTATTATTAAGTGATTTTTTCTTTTATACCAATAGGAATTTAACATGTGGCAACTTTTCCATTTTCTTCATTAACTTCAAATTGTTTTGGTGTATGGAAAGAAAGAATGAATGGCTATTAAGGAGAGGAAGTGGCCGAAACCCAAAAGGGAAGAGAGAACCAAAGTATTTTCTATTTCTTTCCAAAGAAAATCAACCAAAATTTGATAGGAAGAGATGAGAGAAAGAAGAGGAAGAAGAGGAAATTGATGGAGATTATGTAAGCTGTTTTGGTGGAACAAAAAAGAAAAAGAATTCCATGGTTCAAGTTTAAGGTAAAACCTCCTAAACTATTTGATTGTATTTAAGAGTTATAAGGTTTGATTTGGCAAATAATTGAGGTAATTAAGCTAAAAAAGTAAAGAATGAGTTAGGGTTTATACAGTTTCTAGAATCTGTTTGATGGCAGTAATTTATTGCTATTATTATGAAATTTTAAAGACTGAATTTGAGGATAGTTAAAACATGAAAGTTTTAAATAAATATGTTAATTAGATTTCTATAAAAGAAATTTGTAAAATTCGAAGTGAGGAAAGAGTTATTGGTTAAAAACTGTGACTGACCTAGATAAACTGTGACTGATTTAGAAAATGCTACTATATTTTTATTGTGTAGACTGATAGAGACATAATTAGAAGAAGTGTTGAAAATGAAAAGTGTTCATTTAAGTCTTAAATATAAGTATGTAAAAGGGTTTTACAATTGGATTTATGGTTTATGAGATATTAGGTCATAAGTATAAACTTCTCGGAATGACTGTTTAACAGAATATAGGTTACCGATTTATATTAATATAAGGACCTTAATTTTTGAACTAGAGAAAGTGTTAAACATGACTATGTGTTATCTAAATGACTGTAAAATGCTTTTATAATTAGATGAGTATGGAATTAATTATAGGCATACAAACAGGGTATGTCTGGATAGAGATTTCAGGGCAGTAATTTAATTTTGGAAATTCATTAATAATTATTCAGTAATCTAAAAATTCTGAAATTTGGATATGTTATAATCTAATGTGTCTATTTTCAATAGGAAAAGTAATTATGGTAATTGGTTAAGTATTGATTGAGTTATTAGTAAAACAACAGAATCTGCCATAATAGGATTGTAGGCAGAATGCAGGGTAGCAGGGCTGGTTATAGGCCTAAGTTTAAATTAACACTATAAATTGTATAGTAATGATTTTAATGTAAAATTTGGATATGTTAGAACCTTATAATCTAAGTTTAATTAGGAATAATAAGTGAATTAATTGGATAATTGTAGAGAGATATGAGTAATGGAACACAGGCTGCCAGTAAACAATTTTATACAGAAAAATCCTAATAACTTGGAAATTTGAGGAATTTTCTTTAATATAAGTATAAGTAATGTAAGTGTATGTTAAATAGTATCTAAATGGAAATTAATTGGATATGTAGAGTTGAGAATGAATAAGAGAGTGATGGGTACCAAAAGAGATAAGGCAAAGAATCAAGGATAAAGGAAAAGGGAAATGTACAAGATATTAGTAAGGTGAGTAATGTATACATCATTATGCGTACTCATATTTTGATTTGTTGACCCAATGAGTATGTTTTCTTCTTGATTAAATGCCACTTGTTATTGTTGATCATTCTTTGATCTTCCAAAAGATTAAAATTTATCCATATTCATTGATTGCTATTGATATTGAAATGCCTTTTGTGTACTAATTGATAAGTAAACTCGTGTATTGAAAACCATTGTACTGAAATGTTCTTAATGCATACTTGATATTGTTATTAATTTACATTGGCCTATTTACATGTGAATTTGACAGAGCTACCGCTTTGACAGGATAGTGGGAATATACTGTCAGCGATATGCACATTGTATTACTGATGCCCTAGCTGGGAAGGGCTATGGTCCTGGCCATAAGATCTGATCAGTCTTATGCTTACTGATACTGATACTATTGGAGACTGTATGTTCGCATACAGTCCATACTGATTCTACTAGAGACTGCATGTTTACATATAGTCCATCCTTTTATCTGTCTTATCTACATGATACGAGTATTGTTTACCTTTTCATCGATTCCAAACTTATATCTTATTGCTTACCATTGATATCTTTTATTATCATATGCTTATATCTCATATATAATGATGTATGCATGCTCACTGAGTAATTTATACTCACCAAATTAGTGGTTTATAATTTTTACAGGGACGTGTTAGAGGAAGCTGATTCCAAGTCAATTTCTTTTCTGACTTGGAACGTCAAGTACATCGAGGTAGAATTGTATTTGTTAAAGGTCATTAGTGACAATTCTTAGAGCTCCATGGTACTGTGTACAATTAGATGATTGAGTATTATAATGATGTATTAACATTGAAATATTTAATGTTACAATGACATTCAAAATGTAATGTGTAATGCATAATGATTGAAAATGTCAATGATAATAAAGTGATAAAGACAATGACAGAGGTAAATGATAAAATGAAATTTACATATTTTGAAAAAGATTTAGAAGTGCTATGTATGACTGTTGAATAATGAAGTTGAGGGGATAAGGTTGGTAAATTATTGAGAGTGTAAAATAATTTATAGTGCAGGCTGTATAATTTTTGAGAGACCCGATTTTGGGTAGGGATTAAGGTTAAAATTACAAAGGAAACTCTGGCAAAATTTCTGTAAAATTTATAAGTAATAAATGGGATTTAAGTATTGATTGAATGATTGATGAATGGACTGTTTAATGGGTTTTGGGGTTTTTGGCGACCTTAAGTCTACTCGTGTCCTAGGACCATCGCGATCCAAAAGTGGGTCGTGACATAAATCATAAGTATAAACTGCTAGAATTGACTAATAAATAGAATATAGGTTACTAAATTCTAATAATATGAAGGCCTTAAAGTCTGAATTAGGGAAAGTGTAAAACATGAGAAATTTTCATTTATATGTTAAATAAATTTTTGTAAAATTATTTTACATTTTATTGAGCACGGATTGAGTTATAAATAGAGGAACAGGGCCTGCCTGGATAGCAACTGTAAAACAGTAGGCTCAAATTTGATGAATTGTTTAGATTAATGTAGTAATCAAAATGGCCTAAAATTTGGATATGTTATAATTTTATATGTCTTTTTTCAATAGGAAAAATAATTATAGTAATTGGTTAAGTATAGATTGAGATATAGATAAAATAGTACAGACTGCCAAAATAGGATTGCAGGCAGAATGCAGGACAACATGGTTGACAATAAGGTTAAGTTCAAACTGTCACCATATGATATGTGAAATTTGAACATGTCTGAATTTTGGATATGTTAGAGCTTGATATTATATTTTAAGTAGGAATAAAAATTGAAGAAATTGGATAAGTGTAAAAAATATATATAGGTAAAGGAATATAGGCTGCCAGTAAAGAATTTCGCACAGAAAAACCTTAATAATTTGGAAATTCTTAAGAATTTCTTTCATATAAATATAAGTAATGTAATTTTATGTTAAATAGTATCTAAATAAAAATTAATTGAATATGTAGAGTCAAGAATGAATAAAATACAGTGATGAGTACCATGAGTATTTGAGCAATGAACCAAGGAAATGGAATTGGAAATGAAAAGAATAAGTAAAGTGCAATAAGAAGTGCTCAGTGAGCTGAGTAATGTATACATCATTATGCATATCCATGTCTTAATTTGTTGAATCGATGAGCATATTTCTTTCTTGAATATATGTCAATTTGTTATTATTGATCATCCTTTGATCATCCTCAATATTGAAATATCCATATCCATTGATTGATATTGGTATTGTAATTCCTATTATATTTGATTGACCATGTACCTAAATGATTTTAAATGTATGCACACCAAATGTTTAATCTTGTTCCATGATACTTATTATTGATTGTTACTTTATACCATAATAAGAAATCGACATATGTTTATTGAAATGCATTCACACCAAATGACAAGTAAGCCAATGTGTACCGATTGAATGAATTTGTACCGTAATGATTCTAATGAATACTTAATATTGTTATTGATTTCCATTGGCCAATTTACATATGGATTTGATAGAGCTTCCTCACTAACAGGGTAGCGGGTAAATACCGTCGGCAATGTGCATATTGATTTACATGGAACCCTAGATAGGAAGGGTTAACTATCCTAGCCATTGATCCTTATCAGCCTTATGTACATAATATGAGATTGATATGAGATATATGTGTTCATGGCCCATTATATGTCTTATCTATATGATATGAGCATTGTTTACCTATTCATTGATTCCAAACCTAATTCTTGATGCTTACCATTGATAACCATTCCTTCATTTATCATTGTTTATCGTTGATATCATTGTTACCTATTCCAAATTACCAATGGCATTTGGTGTGCAATTAATTAGCCTTTAACATGCAAATTTGATATACTGATATTCATTTATTGTATTCATTGTCACTAGCTCTATGGGGTATATTATAGGAAATAAAAAGTTTGTGTGTATATGTTAACTGCTACTAAACTGATAATTGGTAAAAAAATGAATGAATATGATATGATATATGCTAATGATAAAGATATTAATATTGATAATGCTTAAATATAGAATGCAACATGTTATGAATAAAATGAGTATATAGAAGCGTTTTATATGACTGTGTGAATTGTGAAGTTGAGGGTATAAAGATGACAAATTATTGGAAGTATAAAAATAATTTTTATACAGGCTGTGTAATTTTTTATATACCCGATTTTGAGTCAGAAATAGTATTAAAATTACAAAGGAGACTTTATTGGAATTTCTATAAAATTAATAAGTAATAAATGGAATTTGAATGTTAATGAATGAGTTAAAGTAAGAATATTAATAACTGGATTGTTAGCGAGTTCTATGGGTTTCCGGTGATCTTAGATCTATCCGTACCCTAGGACCGTTGCGGCTCCTATAGTGGGACGTGACATATTTATAGGTGAAAGTTATGAAAATTATATTTTTCACCCCAAAACTTTCTGTAACTAATTTTGTCAATTCTGTTCATTTTTAGATTTCAAAATGGGGAGTGAATAAGCTTATTTTTAGCTACAGTTTATCATCATACAGCTTTCAGAATAATTATGGGTCCTAGACAGAAGGTTTCTCAAAATGCCCTTGAAGTTCCACTTATTTACTATTTTGCCATTCTATTGATTTTTCATCATTTTTAATATTTTTCCATACTTTCTTCATATAATTAACTATCATTATTCTTGATCTTTCATTATCCTTGTATCTGAGAAAAATAATCTTAAATTCAGTACTATATTAAATCCTTAAGTTGAACAATTACTATCAGTGTTGTGGGTATGATACTTGATACAACTGCTTAGTAACTGAAACATAATTTCAGGGTATTACAGAGCCATCCCGATGGATGAATGATAACTGTTGTTATAAGAGAATTCAATCAATGGTAAATATTGATCCCAGTTACTTTTGAAATCCAATACACATAACCACTGCATATCTTCCAATATATGTATGGTACGTTCTGATTAGCCATCAGTTTGTGGATGAAATGCATTACTAAATAGTAACTGTGTTCCTAATGCCTCCTAGAATTTCTTCTAAAACCTCGATGTAAAATGTGTTCCTCTATCAAAGATTACCATTAAGGGCATACTGTGAAGTCGTACTATCTTATCAACATATAATTGAACATATTGTGCTGCAGTATAACTAGTTTTTACCTCTAGGAAGTGAGCTGATTTAGTCAGTCAATCAACTATAACCCAGATAGAATCATACCCCCGTATAGTCTTCGATAAGCTAACCACAAAATCCATAGTAACTTGTTCTCGTTTCCACTTTGGTAATTCAATTTCCTGTAGCAAACCCAATGGCTTTTGGTATTCAAACTTAACCTACTGACAGGCCAAGCGAGAAGACACAAATTTAGCTACATCATGCTTCATATTTGGCCATCAATAATGCTCTTTTAAATCATGATACATCTTTGTAACTCCAGGGTGAACACTATAGTAAGCATAATGTGCCTCTTTCATGATCCGCTCTCGTAACCCATTAATATCAAGTACATATAGCCATTTTCCACATTTCAATATTCCATTATCCACTGAAAATTCAAAAGTCTTATCATTATGCACATCTTCTTTTAACCTTAATAGATAAGGATCTTTTTCCTATGCTACTTTAATATCAACAATCAATTTTAGCTTTACCCGAAATTGGGTTATCAGAGCCTAGCTTTGATTCTGGGATTCCAATTCCAAATCAACTCCTATATCAATTAGTTCTTTGATCTTCCAGATTAATGGTCTTCTTGAAGCAGTAATATGAGCTACACATTCCATTGATTTCTGGCTTAATGCATATGCTACAACATTAGCTTTGCCCGGATGGTATAATATCTCACAATTATAATCTTTTAATAGTTTAACCCATCTTTGTTGCCACAAGTTTAAATCCTTCTGCTGCATAATATAATATAGGCTTTTATAATCCGTATAGATCTCACATTTAACCTCATACAAGTAATGCCTCCAGATCTTCAGTGCAAAGACTATTGCAGCCATTTCTAAATCATGAGTCGGATAATTCATCTCATGCTTCTTCAATTTTCGTGAATCATAGACAATAACTCTCTTATTTTTCATTAACACACATCTCAGTCTAACTCTAGATACATCACAATACACTGTGAATTTATCAGTTTCTATTAGTAAGGCCAATACTAGTGTAGTCATGAGACAGGACTTTAGTGTCTGAAAACTCTTTTTATATTCATCTGTCCACTGGAATTTCTCTTATTTCCTAGTCAGTCTGGTCAATAGAGCAACAATCTTCAAGAAATCCTTCACAAATCACCTATAATAACCAGTCATGCCAAGAAAATTACGTACCTCAATAACATTAGTAGGCCGGGGCCAATTAGCAATAGCTTCTACCATCTGAGGATCTACCTTAATACCCTCTTTACTGATAACATGACCCAAAAAATAAACTTCAATAAGCCAAAATTGACATTTCGACAATTTGGCATATAACTTATGTTCTCGCAGTGTCTGTAATACTATTCCTAAATGCTCTGCATGCTCTTCTTCATTCATAGAATAGATAAGAATGTCATCAATAAATACTATGACAAACTTATCCAAGTAAGGCTTGAAGACCTGATTCATTAAATCTATAAATTTAGTAGGTGCATTCATTAACCCAAATGGCAATACTAGAAATTCATAGTGTCCATACCGAGTTCTGAAGGATGTCTTGGGTATAACCTTTTTCTTAATATGCAACTAATGATACCCATACCTCAAATCAATCTTAGAGAAGTGGCATGCATCTTGCAACTAATCAAATAAATCATTGATTCATGGAAAAGGATATTTATTCTTAACAGTCACTTTATTCAACTGTCTGTAGTTGATACACGTCTGTAATGAACCATCCTTTTTCTTCACAAATAGTACTGGAGCACCCCAAAGAGATCTACTCGGTCTGATAAACTTTTTATCTAGTAATTATTGTAGTTGAACTTTCAACTCCTTTAATTTTGTAGGTACCATCCGAGAAGAAGGAATAGATATCGGATTTACACCGGGATACACTTCTATTTCAAATTCAATTTCCCTTTTCGGGGGTAGCCCTGGTAAATCCTCAGGGAAATATCTGGAAATTATCTGACACCAGGGATCTAATCAATTCCTATCGGAGTCTTCTACGTATCTACCACATGTGTCAGGTAAGTCGAATATCCCTTTCTTAACATCTTTCTAGCCCTAATAGCAGAAATAAACTTGATACCATATTCACATCTATCACCCTGGTATTCAAACTCTGCTTACCCCTCAGACTGAAATTTAATCTTCTTTTCATAACAATCAATCGTTGCTCGATGAACTGTCAACCATTCCATCTCCAATATCACATCCAATTCTAACACAGGTAACTAGATTAAATTAGCACGTAGAATTCTACTTTCAATCTCTACCGTGCAATTCGGATACACATAAACTACTTTTATACTCTCCCCCAAAGGTGTAGAGATCTCTAAAGGTACCTTTAATAACTGTCTCTCTATATGCAATTTAGGTGCAAACGTTGGTGAAACAAAAGAGTGTGTGGCACTGGAATCAAACAATACTTGAGAAATTTTATTCTATGCTAGCATCATACCTGTTACTGTATTGTCTGCTTTCTGCACTTCCTAAGGGTTTATTGTGAATACACATCCTTGTTCTCTCCTCGCAAGAGCCTGATTACTACTATGTACTTGACTCCTACCTCTACCTCTGCAAGTAGCCTCTCTGTTAATAGTCTAACTTATATGTACTATTGGTTGTGAAGTCGTTATAGCAGTATGTTATTCATATCTTTAACACAAATAGCCATGTTGGCCACATCTCAAACAGGCATTTATCTGTTGCCTGCATTCCCTTTCATGTCTCCTACCACAGAACTTGCATACTAGTACACTAGGTGCCTGAGACATCAGTTTGGAGGATCCCTATAAATACCCAAGAGATGTCTGTCTAGGGGTACCTCTTCACTATCCTTTTCTTCTCTGGCTGCCAAACTACTATCTCTGATATGCTCTGAATATTGTATATATCTGTCGCTACTGGGAACTTCCTTCCTATTTTTAGACTACCTACTAGATCCTCTTTCTTCCTCTGATCCCTTTTTGCTCTATCTTTTTTGTACTTTTCCTCCATCTGTGTTGCCTTATCAATGATAGTTATCAGTGAAGTAAATTCTATAGATAGCAAAGCATTATGCAGCGATGCATGTAGACCTTTCCTGAATATGCTAATCAAATATGCCTCTGTTGGTGCTATCCTAGTAGCATACCGACTCAATCTAATAAACTCGTCTACATACTCCTCTACACTTTTGTTTCCTTGCTCTAGCTGTTCAAACTGAATAATATTCCTGGCCTTCACACCCTCTGTGAGAAACTCATGCAACAGTGTCTGTCTAAACTATGCCCAGGTAGGAGGATGCTCACTGTACAACCGAGTCTCCATATGTCTGGAAAACCAGGTTCCTACTTTTCCTTTCAACAATAGTCCCACTAACTCTACAGCGCATACATCTGAACAGGGTAGACTTCGTACCACTTTTTCTATCTGTTATAGGAAATCTATTGGCTTCTCCCCTCTGTCACCCTTAAATTGTAGCAAATTCAACTTCAGAAAATTAAACATGATCACCCCGCCTTCATTAATAGTATGACGGACTTCCTGAAATACAGGCCCGACTGGATCTGCTATGAGTGGTGCTAGTATATGTGGAATAGGTACAACTGGTGGAATAACTGGTACAATAGGAGGAGGTACTGTTGGTGGTGCTGGAAGAGGCACTGCTTGCCTTTCCCACCTCAATTCTTGCAATTCCCGATGTAATTCCATCATACCCTGCATCATCTCTACCCTTCAAGGATCTTCACTACCTCTGGTATCCTCTGTTCTCCATTGGGATCGAAGAGGTTCTTTTGTTTTCTCCCTAATTAATCACTCATTTGAGGCCATTTCAGCCTCTTTGCTAGGTTCCATGTTTCTATCATACTTTGATTTTGTAATGCATTCACGCCCCCTTCTTGACATCTCGGTCACTACAGGAAACAAAAGTGTAACACCAAGTCCTAACCGAGCCTAGTATAGTTAAGGACCTTCGAGAATTTTTATCAATTTATTTGAAATTATTTGATATGCTAACATGTATATTTGATGTTTAATTTCTTGTTTGTATAAATAAATAATGAAAATAAAATAAATAAATAAAAATACAATAGCCAAATTAGGTTACAAAAAAATGATAGGACTTAATTGCAAAAGGAAATAAAAATTAGGGATTTAATTGATATTTTATAAGGACTCAATTAAAGCAATAGAGTAAGAGGAGGGAGTGAATAGCATTTTTACTCATCATGATTCAATGGAACAAAGTATTAGTGCATTGGAATCCAAGGGATGCATGTGTAGGTTTCAAAGTTTACTTTATGAGATTGGTTGCATGTGATTATATGGAAAATCCCCACTAACTAATAAAATACTCCAAAAGAAATCTGCACTTTTCTTCTCCATCAACCAAAAACCGTGAGCCGTAGAAAAGAAGAGAAAATTTCCTCTTTGGTTCAGCCATTGAAGAAAAACAAAGGTTTTGGAGAATTTTTTTTAAGCTAGAGTGGAAATCTTCATCATATATCTTCCATTTCATCAAGCTAAGTTCAAACTTGCATTTGGGTGAGATATTGGAGGATTAGGGTTCGGCCATTCAAGAAATTTTGAAGGTGAGTTTAAATTTCTGGTTGGTTAATGATTTACCTACATTTAAATGTTAAGTTTAATGATTGAATTGAGGGATTAAACATTTAGTAGGTAGAATACCATAATGGCCGAATGGAATGGGAAAAACTAGGGGAAAAAGATTTTTGTGCTTTAATGGAGCAATTGATTGTGTAAATGATATTAAATGGATTCAATTGATATAAATTGAATGTTTAAATTGAGGTTGTATTTCAATTTTGGAACAGAAATTGAAACTGAATGGAATTAGGGTTTAGGTGTAAAATTTTTTGTAAATTTCTGCAATTGAATGTTTGAATCTTTCAATTGACATGTTGAATTGACAAATTGGATATTAAATTGAAGAACAAACACAAAGGAGGAAAACCCCCCTTTGGCCGAATGCCCTAGGTTGGGGGAAAGATGGAATTGGTTTGGTTTTGGTGAAATTGATTGTTTAGATGTGTAATTGATAACTTGAATTGTTTAATTATAAGTGTAATTGAAAGAATTAATGTTGGATTAGGAAAAACCCCTTAAACCAAACCTAATTAGGGCAAAAATGAGGAATTTAATTTGATTATGTGTAATTGAGCTTAGAATTGTTAAATTGATGTGTTTAATTGTTGACTTATGAAGTTGAATTGGAAAAATTAAGTTTAGATGACCAAGCCCTCCTTAGGCCGAATTGTTATTGAACTAGGGTTAGGGTTATAAGGTGATTTTTATGTACAATTTGTTGAATGTGAGTAATGTATTTGATTGATAGGTATTTGATGCAAATAGGAAGTAATTGGTACATTTGGAATGAGTTTAAATTGAGTTTAGGTCTTTATAACCTATAAAGTTTAAAATACTTTGGCATGAAACCTAGGCTTGAACGTAAGCCCAAACTTGCTTTAATATGTTAATATATATGTGAATTAATGTGTTGTATAAAGAATATGATATTTAAATATTTGTGGCCCAAGATAGGCTTTGGCCGAATGGCCTATATGTGCAAAAAGGGTAACTTTGTTATTTGATAGGAAATATGACCTTTGATTGTGAGTATATGTGTATTTGATGTGTATTGTGTGTGTATGTTATGATTTGAATCCTTACGGAGAGTAAATATATAAATATAGGCGAGCCTCCCAAGGAAGGGACAAGTCGGGCAGTCGCCGCATCCGTTAGGGGGTCTTCGACTAGCTAGGAGTTACGTGCCTTGGCTAAGCTTTGGAAGTAAGTTTTTATATACAATTATTGCAGTTAAGCATCATCTGTCATATCATATGCATTTGAAATGATTTGATTCAGATAAACCCTAATTTCATTTGAAATGTCCAATTGGCACCAAAAATAACCCTCTGAACGGACCTTAACTGTTCTAAACTTCCGACTGATTTAATTTGAAACCTATAAAGTATTTTAACCCGATACTTGGCCCAATCCTTTCCCCTATCCCTAAGCTTTAAATTGATACCAAATAGTCCACCTAAATATGTTCATAATATAGAGAACCAGAAACTCCTCAAAAATCCTAAAACGGACCCGTAATTTGACATGCCATTTGCGCTAGCGAAACTGGGCCCCGGCGGGCCCGTTTCTTAACTTTGGCCAGCATGCTTATATGATACTTGTAACCTGAAAATGAGTTGTTATATGTGAATTTGAGACATATTTGTAAACCTATACCTATTATATGAGACTTTTACATATGATATCATAACAGGACTACTACGACAGTGTAGCGGGATTTACTGTCGACCGTGTGCACACTGGTATCTTATTTGACCCTTGTTAGAAAGGGAAGTTATATTCTCTAGTCATAAGAGACGATCACTCTTACGTAATTATTGGTTTCATGCTATTGCGCCACATATATATTGGTTAGCACCATTGTGCATATTTGATATATTTGGCCCTATTTACCTGTTATATCATATGTGATGTAACTCATACTATATGATATTATTGTTCGCCATATTTTGAACCTTTCATATGCTATAATTATAGTTCAACACATGTTACCATATATTTTCAATACTATTTGTTTTATCCTTTGCTATATTGCTTCTAACCTTTTCAGGTTCCAGTTCACCTTCAATGGTATAAAATTTTCATGCATTTTTATATATAATTACTTATTGAGTATTTTATAATCACCCCCGCCGTTTTAAATTGTTTTAGGTGACGGTGAGGTACGAGTTCCACAGACTCATCTTTCTTCGCTGTGGACATTTTGACATATATATGTAAATATTATAAGTTAATCTTTTATCCAAATTCTGTCTAGTAGCTCCATGGTACTGTAATCCAAAGTATGAGTATTTAGGTTGATATGTATGTAATTATCTATGTGTATATGTTGATATAGCTGCCCAGTTTGGTATTAAAACAGGTATGATAATGATGATGGGTTATGTTGTGAATTGAGAAATATAGATGAGTTGATGTTGTGGAGATGGAGTTGAGCTGAGAAATGATATTTGGAAGTGTTTAACTGATAAATGGTAAACTGGCATGTTAAAAATACAGAGGAAACTCTGCCGAATTTTCGGCAGAACATTGGCATAATGTAAATGTATGAGTTTTGGTATGAGATATGATGTTGTAACATGAATGAACTTGTGTGATATATGAACTATTAGAATGAATAAGGTTTATAAGTATTAGCTAAATTGTATTAGGGGTTCATCGAGGTACTGGTAGCCACGGGAGGATCCCGTACCCTTGGACCGTCGAGGCTCTCTGGTTTAGGTCGTGATAAAGTTGGTATCAGAGCCAAAGGTTATGTTTGCTTATTATGTTTGCTTTATACTATAAGCATGTTGTTTGCATATATAACCCTTATACCATGGAGCATAGGTATTTGCATATCATCAAAGTACAGTCATCGTTATTGTTTTATATTCTACGTACCATATGAAATTCCTCTTTCTGATTTGATTATGTGTTTTCTTATAGTGTGTGAGGATGTCTTAGCACGCTTCGGGACCGAATTTTCCCATAATTGAGAGGGATCATTGAGAGTTGAGTGGTGAGGCAAAAGTTGCCTTAAATGCCTCAGTGTAGGCGACTGAACCACCCTGGAGTTGTAGACACACTGAATCTTTTGTGGCGGGGGATGCACCCTGGAGGCAGGAAATGCAAGAATTTAGGAGGGAAATATTACAGATACTACAGACTCATTTGGCAGTGCAGCCTGCACCAATGTAACAGCCTCTCCCACCACCTATGCAGGCTGATATACGACTTGAGGCACCCTCAGTACCATTTGATTTTCAGAGACAGAGGGGTCACTGGATTATACTCGAGGGTGGAGTAACCATGTCAGAATTTAGAAGGTTTCAGTTGCTCACATATGCAGGAGAATATGGCACAGATCCCAGTGACTTCGTGGAGGAGGTGGATAAGATTGTTAGGAAGTTGCCATGTTGTAATGCCAGGATAATAGAGCTTGTGGTTTTATTGTTATAAAAGGATGCTTCTACATGGTTTGATGAGCATATAGATGAGAATATCCATAGTGATGACCCGATGACCTGGGCTGAGTTCAAACAACGATTAATGGATGAGTTTTTGACCGAAGGGATTCGATCGGGAAATATTATTAAATTTGAACAGTTGAGTTTGGGCAATCTTAGTGTTCCAGAGTATGAATGAGAGTTTAGATGATTGAGAAAATATGCGAGGAGGATAGCCCCGACTAAGGCAAACTTGATTGGTAGATTTAGGAGAGGATTACATGCTTCATTATTTAATGCCCTGCTAGCCGTGGAATTTACCTCTCTAGGTAAAGTTATTAATAAAGTTGCCCAGTTGGAAGCTAAGTATAGAGAGGAGAGATCTGTGAAAGACCAGAGGAAGAGGGGTAGAGGTGGTGAGTTTCGAAGACCTGGGGAGGGATCTTCACAGTAGCAGACAGTCCGATTACCTCCTAGGTTAAAACAGTTAGTTTCATCTCAGAGGCAGGGGAGACCACAATATAGAGAGCAGGGAGGGAGATTTACTGCTCCTGTTTACTCTCAGGGCTCTAGTAGGCCCCGACAAATGACCTCAAAGCTATCTACTTGTAGGCATTGTGGAATGAGGCACAAAGGGGAGTACAGGATGAGATCGGGAGCATGCCTCCGGTGTGGATAGTTTGGCCACTTTTATAAAGATTGTCCTATGTGGACTCCACAGCCGGCAGGCAGTACAAGGGCCAACTGACAGTTCAGATAGGCAGAGGGGGACCTAGTAGGGGGAGACCATCAGGTGCAGGTCAGCCATCTAGCTAGTCAACTGTCGACAGGGGTCAGGGGAGAGTTTTTGCTATAACCCTACAGCAGGCCCAGAGTTCACATGACACTATTGTTGGTATGGTTTCTATTCAACTTGATATTGCATATGTGCTATTTGACTCTGGTGCTATGCACTTATTTGTTTTGCCTGTTTATCCTGGGAAATTGGGGATTGATAGGAGACCATTACCGATACCGCTGAATGTTGCTACACCTTTAGGGGGAAATATCATAGTGGGGTTTCGATATGAGCAATGTGCTGTGACTATATATAATCATGTGTTATATGCTAATTTGATTGAATTACCTATGCTTAAGTTTGATGTCATTCTAGACATGGATTGGTTGACAGCCCATAAAGATGTGATTGATTGTTTTATGAAACATATAGATTTTAGACTTGGCGATCGGTAGACTTTCAGCTTCCAGGGGGAAGTAAATAGATGTGCATCGGGTTTAATATCTGTGATTGAGGCGAGATGATTGATTCGAATGGGATGTGAGGCATATTTGGCTGCAGTAGTTGATACTACTAAAGCATCAGTTGTTTTGGATGATATTCCTATTGTAAGGGAATTCCCGGATGTGTTTCCAGATGATCTACCAGGGTTGCCACCTGAAAGGGAGATAGAGTTTGAGATTGATGTATACGCGGGTACTGATCCAGTTTCCATTACACCGTATTATATGGCTCTACCAAAATTGAAAGAGATAAAAGTACAGTTGCAGGAACTCCTTGATAAGGGGTTTATCCGCCTTAGCAATTCACCCTGGGGAGCTCCAGTTTTATTTGTTAAGAAGAAAGATGGGTCACTTCGGATGTGTATCGATTACAGATAGTTGAATAAAGTGACCATGAAGAAAAAATACCCGTTACTGAGGATTGATGATCTCTTTGAACAATTGCAGGAAGCTTGTTTCTTTTCAACAATTGATTTGAGATCAGGGTATTACCAGTTACGGATTAAAGCAGAGCATATTCGGAAAACTGCTTTCAGAACTCTATAGGGCCAATATAAGTTATTGGTGCTGCCATTTGGGTTAACAAATGCTCCTACATCTTTCATGGATTTGATGAATCGGGTATTCCGACCTTACCTTGATAGATTCATCATTGTCTTTATTGATGATATTTTGGTGTATTCTAAAAGCAGATAAGAGATGAGGAACACCTCAGAATCACACTGCAGACTTTGAGAGAGAATCAGCTTTTTACAAAGCTTTCTAAATGTGAATTCTGGCTGAATAAGGTGACCTTTTTGGGGCATGTTATTAGGAAGGACGGTCTTAAAGTTGATCCGCAAAAAGTTGAAGCGGACGCAAATTGGCCATGCCCTACCTCAGTGACGGAAGTGCATAGTTTCCTTGGTTTGACAGGATACTATCGTCGGTTTGTGAAGGATTTTTCCAAAATTGCTTCTCCTCTAACGAAGCTAACCCGAAAAGATGTGAAGTTCCAGTGGGATGATAGGTGTGAGACGAGTTTTCAGACTTTGAAAAACTGTCTTACGAGTGCTCCAATTTTGGCACTACCTATTGAGACTGGTACATTTTCTATTTATTGTGATACTTGCAAAATTGGTTTGGGATGTGTATTGATGCAAGATGGGAAGGTGATTGCATATACATCTCAGCAGCTAAAGAAGCACGAAGTGAACTATCCCACACATGACTTGGAGTTAGCGACAGTTATTTTTGCTTTGAATATATGGAGAAACTATCTCTATGGGGTGAAATGTGAAATATACACTGACAATAAAAGTCTCCAATATCTCTTACAACAAAAAGAGTTAAACCTATGGCAGAGATGGTGGGTAGAGCTATTGAAGGACTATGATTGTCAAATATTTTATCATTAGGGGAAAGCAAATGTAGTAGCAGATGCTTTGAGCCATAAGTCGATGGGAAGTTTATCGCATGTATCGGCTACAGAGAGGCCTTTAGTACAGGATCTTCGAGAGTTATTTGCTATAGGTCTACAATTTGATTTGGAGACTAGAGGGCAATAGTCAATACTAGTGGCACAGTTTCATATGAGACCACTGTTACTTGATGAGATTAAAAGTTCTCAGAATGCTGATCCGTAGTTGGTACGGATTAGAGAGTTGTTACAGGAGGGGAAAGCTCCAAATTTCTTAGAAGATGGAGGGGTACTGAAATGTAAAGGGCGGTTATGTGTACCAAATGTGAAGGGGCTTTAGGAACAGATTATGTGAGAGATACATTACTCTCCTTATACAGTGCACCCAGGTACGAAAAAAATGTAACCATGATTTGAAAGCCCATTACTGGTGGCCGAATATGAGGGGCAATGTAGCTCAATGTGTATCTACCTATTTAGCTTGTCAACAGGTGAAGTTTGAACATCAAAATCCCTCCGGTTTACTACAGGAGATAGAGTTACCGGAATGAAAATAGGAGCAGGTTACCATGAATTTTGTGGTGGGATTACCACGATCTCGGAGGGGTTATGATTCAGTATGGGTAATAGTAGACCATTTAACAAAGTCGGCTCACTTTCTTAAAGTGAAGACTACCTATACTGCTTCACAATATGCTCAGTTGTACATTGATAAAATTGTGCGATTGCATGATGTTCCGATAGTGATCATTTCTGACAAGGGAACTCAATTCACATCCCGATTCTGGTAGAAATTTCAGGAAGCCCTGGGTACTCAGTTGCATTTTAGTACAGCTTTTCACCCTCAGACAGACGGTCAATCAAAGCGTACGATTCAAACATTGGAAGATATGTTACGTCTCTGCGTTCTAGACTTTAAAGGTAGTTGGGATCAGTATCTTCCACTGTTAGAGTTTGCTTATAATAATAACTACCATTCCACGATTAGCATGGCACCATATGAGGCATTGTATGGCTGAAAATGTAGATCACCCATGTGTTGGGTGGAACTCGATGAGAAATAGTTGGAGGGGCCTGATTTGATTCGGGAGACGATTAAGAACGTTCCTTTGATCAAAGACAAAATTAGAACAACTTTCAGCCGACAGAAAAAGCTATGCAGATCCAAAGAGGAGAGATATTCAATTCTCCGTAGGTGATCATGTGTTTTTGAAAATATCACCTATGAAAGGTGTGATGAGATTTGGAAGGAAAGGGAAGTTGTCCCCTCAATTTATAGGGCCTTTCGAGATTCTTGATCAGATTGGTAGTGTATCTTATCGGTTGGCCCTCCCACCGAATTTGAGTCATGTGCACCCGGTATTCCATATTTCTTTGTTAAGGAAATATGTGTCAGACCCTTCACATATCCTTTAGCCACAGGACATTGAAATTGACGAGGAGTTATCATATAAGGAGATCCCAGTAGAGATAGTAGATCGACAAATTCATCGACTTCGTAACAAAGAGATTATGATAGTAAAAGTTATGTGACGTAACAGGAAAATAGAGGAGTGTACTTGGGAGAGTAAGTCAGAGATGAGGAAGAAGTACCCTCAACTCTTTCATGACTCAGGTACTTGATTTTAAACCTTGCTAGTTATTAAATTCGAGGACGAATTTATTTGAAGGGGGTGGAATGTAACACCAAGTCCTAACCGAGCCTCGTATAGTTAAGGACTTTCGAGAATTTATGTCAATTTATTTGAAATTATTTTGATGTGCTTACATATGTATTTGATGTTTAATTTCTTGTTTGTATAAATAAATAATGATAATAAAATAAATAAATAAAAATAAAATAGCCAAATTAGGTTACAAAAAAATGATAGGACTTAATTGCAAAAGGAAATAAAAATTAGGGATTTAATTGATATTTTATAAGGCTCAATTAAAGCAATAGTGTAAGAGGAGGGAGTGAATAGCATTTTCACTCATCATGATTCAATAGAACAAAGTATTGGTACATTGGAATTCAAGCGATGCATGTGTAGATTTCAAAGTTCACTTTATGAGATTGGTTGCATGTGATTATATGGAAAATCTCCACTAACTAATAAAATAATCCAAAAGAAATCTGCACTCTTCTTCTCCATCAAGCAAAAACCGTGAGCCATAGAAAAGAAGAGAAAATTTCCTCTTTGGTTCAGCCATTGAAGAAAAATTAAGGTTTTGGAGAATTTTTTTTAAGTTAGAGTGAAAATCTTCATCATATATCTTCCATTTCATCAAGCTAAGTTCAAACTTGCATTTGGGTGAGATATTGAAGGGCTAGGGTTCAGCCATTTAAGAAATTTTGAAGGTGAGTTTAAATTTCTGGCTAGTTAATGATTTACCTACATTTAAATATTAAGTTTAATGACTGAATTGAGGGATTAAACATCTAGTGGGTAGAATTCCATAATGGCCGAATGGAATGGGCAAAATTGGAGAAAAATGATTTTTGTGCTTTAATGGAGCAATTGATTATGTAAATGATATTAAATGGATTCAATTGATGTAAATTGAATGTTTAAATTGAGATTGTATTTCAATTTTGGAATAGACATTGAAACCGAATGGAATTAGGGTTTAGGTGTAAAATGTTTTGTAAATTTCTGCAATTGAATGTTTGAATCTTTCAATTGACATGGTGAATTGACCAATTGGATATTTAAATTGAAGAATAAACATAAAGAAGGAAC
>CANXYC010162237.1:0-11991 GCA_948193065.1 Aleurites moluccanus | reverse complement strand
TCTATGCATAAAATCAAGTCATATAACATGCATACATATCATTTTCATGCATAAATACATCATATGAACAAATTCAAAAGAAAGAAAAAATTTCCCCCTAAGTTCCCCTTAAAGGTTCCAATAGGGTTTAGGTTGAGGTGTAACATTATAATATTACACTGACACAAGATCTGCAGAATTCACAGAGAGTCAAATGTGGTGGAAATCTGCCTCCTGCTCTGTACCTACAGAGGGTAAACAGTGAGAGGGTGAGTATATATGATACTCACTGAATCTAATATGCATCGACCAATAACAGATAATGGAATATCAATAAGCAATAGGCAGATGAAAATAAATGGATCAATATGCTCAGAAACTCTGTTATTACATAATCAAATACCGAATATGATTGTAAGTAAACAATCACATCAATAGAATCAATATCACATGGACAAGATGGAAATTGACAAATATAGAGCCATGAAACGCATAGAAATGTGCCAAGCACAAATCACATGTAAATATATATATAACATAAGATTGTACGATTCTTATGACTAGGACATCCCTTCCTAGTACAAGGTATCAATCAATACAATGTGCACAAGGCTGATAGTATGAACTCACTACCCTATCGAAATGGCAGCTCTGTCAAATCACCTTAGAGTCAATAGAAGAGATAAACACATCAATAGATACCATTTCAAAACAATGGCATCGACAATATCAATAACTCATCAGAAATCAATTGAATAAGCATCAAATAAATAAAACATCAATAATTATCGATTAAACGATGACCAAAGGCCTAACCACCAAAAATGGAAACAAACATATTTTTGTCATTTGCGGCCAAAAAGTTGACGCAATTGGTATTCCATTGTCCCTTGTGACGGTGGCATTTAAATGGTTGGCCTATGGATTTTTTGGCATGGTTTCAGCATAAAATTGACATTTGTCCCAATTATCAATAAACACACACATGTAAGCAATTCCATAGGCAACAAAGACAACTCAATAATCTTTAACAAACACATCAATTTGGCATGGAAAACAAATCCAAAACCAAAGCACAAAATTTGGCAAAATGCCACAATTAGGGTTCGGCCAAATGGCCTTTTTCACAAATGGATTCCAAATGACATTTTATCAATTTAGGCAAGTAATTTGATGCATAAAATACTCACCCATCACTCCAAATTACCTAGCAAACTCGATTTGCTACCGAATTCCTCAAATCCTCGATTTAGGCAAAAATCAACGATTTTCTCCGAACGAATTTTCTACAATGAAACGAACATCAATTAAACATCAATTAATATCCAATTAACTTATTCTATAGCCAATTTACAAATCCTAATCCATATACTCAAAATCCAATTACACTACTTCACTTTAAGGTTAGAAAATTAGGGAAAATTGTTTAATGCATCAATTGATGCAATTAAACCATTTACCCAATCCTTTTATCATTAAAACAACCTAATTAAACCATAAAAACTAATAAACAAACAACTTACCAAAATTTTCCAAAATGGCCAAAATTTTCCCTTGACTGTTCTTTAATTTTTCTTGAATTTCTATGGTTAATTTTGGTAGATTAGTGTTTGTATGGTTTTAAATTCAAGTTTCCATCAACTTTGCTTCACAAAATCAAAGGAAAAATGGATTGAAAATGAAAGGAAATGGCTACGGCCAAAGGAAGAAATGGGCAGAAATTTTGAGCCAAAAATGCCTAAGTCTCCTTTATATAGTAGGAAAAAATAGGCAAATTACACTTTTGGTCCTCCAATTTTTCAAAATTTATTTTTGTTCCTTTTTCACTCGGTAAATTATTTCGATAATTTCATTGGGAATTGGAATTCAATGTGAATGTTCAAACATTTTATTTTTATTAATACTAATTAATAAAAATAGTTTCAGAGCCGTTCTGAAACTCAGACTGTCGAATTTTACTATTCATCAAAAAATCCCTTTATTTACGGTTTTGCCATCGCTTACTTTATTAGTGTTTTTAAATATTTTCTCATATTTCTTTTTACTGTATTCACACATGAATATACATAATCATTTACACTAAATCCAAATTCAAAAATTCATCCGTCGACCGTACTTCTATTTTTCGGCAGCATTATCACTACCGATGATTTTCGGAAAAAATTTTCTCGTTTTCGCTCTAACTAAGTTTTTAAAATTATCCTTGGCCATTTCAATAATTTTACATACATACTGAGACCTTATTTCACAAAAACTTGTTATGCAAATTTGCAGGGTATTACATTATACCCTCCTTCAAAAAAATTCGTTCTCGAATTTCAAATAAACTTGTATCTCTATATTGGAACAATAACAGATACGTGACTTTTATATCCTATTCACTCTCCTATGTATAATTTTTCTATATACTGAATCCTTTATAATACTCTTGCCATTGAAATTTCTTTATTCTAAATTTGTCGGACTTGTCAATTTACACTTTCTATTGGCTCTACTCTTATGACATTTCTTCATTAACATCCATATCATGCACTTTCAATACATGTAACAATTCTGGCATAAAATTCCATGGCATTCAGATACAGACTACTAGATAAACATTGCTCATACCTAAAGGAAGAGCCAACTTTACGCTATACTGTCAATATTTTCTAATACTTTATATGGTCTCACATATCTCGGTGTCAACCTTGTTTTCTTGTCAAATCTCATAACACTTCCCATAGGTGATATTTAAAGAGAATATGATCACCAATATTAAATGAACATCCTTTTCAGTTCTGTAATTCAATCAATGGTAAATATTGATCTCACTTATCTTTGAACTTCCATAACACATATCCTCATCTCTGAACTGTAATGCTTATCATTTTTGAACATCTTTCTTTAACTTCATAAAATATGGATCTCGATCTTTGGTCACTTTATAATATCAATTTACAATGGCTTAGCTAGACATTGGGCTATTAGAGTTTGGTTTCGATCCTGGGATCCAAATCCAACTCTATACCCATATCAATTAACTCATTCATTGCACGAATCAGTGGTCTGCTAACAATAGAGATGTGAGCTAGACTACCCATAGTCTTTTGACTAAGAGCATCTGCCACTACATTAGCTTTACTCGAACCGTAAAAGATTTCACAGTCACTATCCTTTAACAATTAACTAATCTTAGTTGCTGAAGATTCAGATTCTTCTATTGCATAATATACTATACACATGCTGTAGACTCTTATACTCTGTATGAATTTCACACTTTGCACTATATAGATAGTGTCTATGACACAGTCCTCAAATACTCTACATACTTCTCTTCACTCTTGGAATAGATAAAATTGTCATCCATGAACATTATGACAACTTATCCAACAATTTCTGAAATTTCATCTTTAGCTATTTCAATTTAATAGGTGCCTAGATACACTTAAAATTCAAACTCTATCTCCTTATCAGGGTACCCCTAACAACTTTTCTAGAAAAACATCAGGGAACTATCAGACAATAGGTATCCGATCAATCCCAATTAAAGTCTTTCACACATTCATTACATATACTAGATATGTTAAACCATCTAACTTTATCAATTTTCTAGCCTGAATAACAGGAATGAAACTAATTCTAGATTCATAGTTATCACTTTGGAACTCTAACTATGATAGCTAGAATTTGACTTTCTTCTCATAACAATCAATAACTGCTCACAGTGCAGTTAACCAATTCATATCAGGTATCATATTAAGTTGCAACACAGGCAACTCCATCACATTAGCACATAAAATATTACTATCAATTTCAATAACACATCTCGAATGACAATAATAATTCATTTTTATACTCTCTTTCATAGGTATAGTTATCTTTAAGGACACATTCAATAATTATCTTTCTCTATTTAACTGTGATGCAAACAAAAGAACGTATGACATTAGAGTCAAACAATGCATTTGTTATGACATTTTGTATTTAAAATGATACCTATATCTTCATCATCATATCTCTGTGTCTCTTGGGTGTTAACAGCGAAAACTCTTCCCTGGCCTCTACCTACTAGGGCCTGACCACTACTAGATGCCTGAACTCTACCTCTACCCCTACTAGGAGCCTCTCTAGCCACATTTCTGAATCATTTGTACTATAGGCTGAGACTCTGCAGCAGATGGCTGCTAATTACCCCATAGGGGACATCTATTAATAAAATGGCCATGTTGCCCACATTTCAGGCAAGCACCTGACTGTCTACGACATTCCCCTCCATGCCTTCTGCCACAAAAATTACAAATGGATACACTAGGCATCTGAGTAACAGGTCTAAAAGAACCTTATGAATATATAGGTACAGACTGCACCACTGGTGATCCCCCACTCTGAATCCTCCTCCTCTGACTACCAGATGGAGGTCTCTGATAGAACATAGGCACTGGCTCAATCAATCTAGGCTGGGAGCTGCCCTCCCCCCGCTTACTCTGGGATCCTGAACCCTCCCTTCTCTTTTAATCCTTTTTCTCTCTCTCTGACCTGTACTTCTCTTCCATCTAAGTAGCTTTGTTAATAACTATCGTCAGAGATATGAATTCCATAGCCAATAGAGCATTATGAAGCGAGGCATGTAATCCTCTCCTGAACTTGCTGATAAGATCAGCCTCAGTAGGAATAATTTGAGTAGCATATCTACTTAGTCTAATGAACTCCTCTGCATACTTCTCTACAGTCCTGTCCTCCTGCTCTAACTGTTCAAACTGAATCAAGTTACGGGTCTTCACCCCTTCCGTAATGAACTCATCTATCAGACCCTGTCGAAACTCAGCCCATAAGAGTGGATGCCTACCATATAGTCGAGGCTCCATCCTCCTCGAAAACCAAGCCCATGCCTTCCCTTTCAGTAACAATCCCACAAGCTCAACTGCTCGAATATCAGAACAAGGTAGTCTCCTAACTACCTTTTAAATCTCCTCTAGAAAATCCACGGGATCACTACCTCTATCGCCTCTAAACTCAGGCAGACTTAGCTTCAAAAAGATAAACATAGTCACTCCACCCTCATCAATACCTCTACGGCCTCCCTGTACAACAGGCTCCTCGGGAACCATAGCTGGCTGTACAGGTGCTGGAACAACTAGTACTGCAGCAGGTGCAACAAGGGGTGGCACTGCTGCTGGTATTGGAGGTGGCGATACATTCTGCCTTTCCCGCCTCAACTCTGCTAACTCCCTATGCAGATCCATCATCCCCCTCATCATCTCATATCTCCAGCGGTACATTCGCCCCTCTCTGTATCCCTAGTCTGTTGAGATCTGGATGGACCCTCTGAAACAGAATACTCTCTAACTGACGACTCATTGGAGGCTACCTCTGCCTCCCTAGTACCTCTGTCTCTATCGTCAGACATCTCTGTAAACTGTCTAAAAATAAACAGAACACGTACTCAGTATATTATAGAAACGCATAATACTTATACATATTTGACGAATATAACAAATGACGATACAAGAATTCATATGCTCCATGGTTCCCTTAACTCTACCCATACTATACTTAGTTACTATTCATCTGTAACCTAGGCTCAGTTATCTATAAACACAGGCCATGATATCTGTAAGCCTAGTGCTCTGATACCACCTCTGTCACCACCTGTTTCCGGATCACGATGGTCCTAGGGTGTGGGAGATGCCGAGGTGACCGACACCCGTAAAACCCACATCAATAACATCAATCCTATAACAATATTGCAGTGGAAATATACATTCACTCATAATAGTGCAGCGAAAATATAACTATATCCAATATTGCAGCAGAAACCCATCTTACTCATCATCAATCACATAACATAATAAATACTATTCATTATGTCACTCTGTCATTCATTCTATAAATACTATGATCATATCATTAATAATCTCCAATATTCCCATACATATATGTTCATACTCTAACTATACCGTATAAAACCCATAGAGCAGCTAGGATATGAACATACAAAATAATACAGTGTTTATAATATTACACTGACACAAGATCTGCAGAATCCATAGAGAGTCAAATGTGATGGAAATCTGCCTCCTACTTTGCACCTGCAGAGGGTAAACAGTGAGAGGGTGAGTATATATGATACTCAGTGAATCTACCAATAACAGATAATGGAATATCAATAAGCAGTAGACAGATGAAAATAAATGGATCAATCTGCTTAGGAACTCTGTAAATACATAATCAAATACCGAATATGACTGTAAGTAAACAATCACATCAATAGAATCAATATCACATGGACAAGATGGAAATTGACAGATATAGAGCCATGAAACGCAAAGAAATGTGCGAAGCACAAATCACATGTAAATATATATATAACATAAGACTATACGGGTCTTATGACTAGGACATCCCTTCCTAGTACAGGGTATCAATCAATACAATGTGCACAAGGCCAACAACATGAACTCACTACCCTGTCAGAACGGCAGCTCTGTCAAATCACCTCAGAGTCAATAGAAGCGATAAACATACCAATAGATACCATTTCAAAACAATGGCATCGACAATATAAATAACTCATCAGAAATCAATTGAATGAGCATCAAGTCAATAAAACATCAATAATTATCAATTAAACCTAACCACCAAAAATGGAAACAAACATATTTTGGTCATTTGCGGCCAAAAAGTTGACGCAATTGGCATGCCATTGTCGCTGGCGACGGTGGCATTCAAATGGTTGGCCTATGAATTTTTCGGCTTGGTTTCGGCGCAAAATTGACATTTTCCCCAATTATCAATAAACACACACATGGAAGCAATTCCATAGGCAATAAAGACAACTCAATAATCTTCAACAAACACATCAATTTGGCATGGAAAACAAATCCAAAACCAAAGCACAAAATTTGGCAAAATGCCACAATTAAGGTTCGGCGAAATGGCCTTTTTCACAAATGGATTTCAAATGATATTTTATCAATTTAGGCAAGTAATTTGATGCATAAAAGACTCACCTATCACTCCAAATTACCTAGCAAACTTGATTTGTGATCGAATTCCTCAAATCCTCGGTTTAGGCCAAAATCGATGATTTTCTACAACGAAACGAACATCAATTAAACATCAATTAATACCCAATTAACTTATTCTATAGCCAATTTACAAATCCTAATCCATATACTCAAAATCCAATTACACAACTTCACTTTAGGGTTAGAAAATTGGGGAAAATTGTTTAATGCATCAATTGATGCAATTAAACCATTTACCCAATCCTTTTATCATTAAAACAACCTAATTAAACCATAAAAACCAATAAACAAACAACTTACCAAATTTATCCAAAATGGCTGAAAATTCCTCTTCTTTGTTCTTCAATTTTTCTTGAATTTTTATAGTTGATTTTGGTAGTTAAGTGTTTGTGTGGTTTTTGTTTATGATTTTCTACACATTTGCTTAACAAATTTGGAACAAAAAATATTTGAAATGGAAAAGAAATGCTCACGGGTGGAAGAGATAAATGGCAGAAAATTTGGCCAAATTTTTTCTTATATAATAAGACAAAATTGGTAAATTATACTTTTGGTCCTCCAATTTTCTAAAATTTACTTTTGGTCCTTTTTCGCTAGGTAATTTATTCCGAAAATTTCGTCAAGAATTAGAATTCAAAGTAAACATTCAAACATCATATTTTTATTAATACTATTTAATAAAATAGTTTCAGAACCATTCTGAAACTCAGACTGTCAAATTTTCACTATTCATCGAAAATACCCTTTATTTATGATTTTGCCATCACTTACTTTATCAGTGTTCTTAAATATTTTCTCATATTTCTTTTTACTGTATTCACACATGAATATACCTTATCATTAACCCTCAATCCAAATTCAAAAATTCATCCATTGATCGTACCGCTATTTTTTTACGGCAGCGATATCGGTACAGACGATTTTCAAAAAATTTTCTCATTTTCACTCTAACTGAGTTTCTAAAATTATTATTGGTCATTTCGATAATTTTAATCTATATAGTAAGAACTTATTTCATAGAAACTTGTTATGCAAATTTTTAGGGTATTACAGTACTATTAATCTCATAAAATAATTCCACTTCCTTTGATTCCTCTAAAATTCCTCAACTTCTTCATAATTCCAAGGTATAAGTTCATTGCCATTTTGAAGGATCTCAAAATATTGAGCATTAATATCAAGATTAATTCCCCATTTAGCAACAAAACTATTAACCATATCCTCCAAGTTATGCTCTTCTTTCTCATACACCCTCTCACTCCACAAAGTACAATATCGTTCTAAGTCAATTTCAAGTTTGAATTAGGGTGGTAGTTGGGGTTGAAATTGGTCACCAAAACTTGGGGTATAGTAATCATCATAAGATAGGTGTCATTGAAGCTCATAGTTGGATTTTCATAATAATAATATGGATCAAAGGAAAGGTACAAAGAATAAAAATGTAAAGGATAAAAATTTTGTGTTACTTGATATTATTCACTGTAACTACACAAAAGCATCAACTCAATATCTCAAGACATAGACTTAAGCATGTAATTATGCTAACAAGTCAATCTTCCATTGAAAACTAAGGATGGTTGAAATCCAACGAAGAATTTCCATTTCAATATTTGTATCTGAAAGGAATCAAACAAAACAAAAAATAAAAAGAAACAAAAAAAAAATCACAAAAAATTGAAAAACAGAGTAAAACATAGGAAAAGGAAAATAAGAGAAAATTATCAACAAACACAACAAAAACATATCAAACAATAAACTATACAAAAGAAAAAGAAAGTATTCAATGTAATCTAGAATAACAAATCCTAGTAATTATCACAATCGATCCCCAGCAATTTGTCACGTCCCGATCTTGGAACGAGACAATCCTAGGATGCAGGAGATATCAGAGGCGACCGGTACCCGTAGAATCCAGTATCACATACTATAATCAAATACTATTAAATTAATATACCAATTACTCAATTATTATCCATTATGTAATATATCTACTTGTCTGCAACTCATTCTGCAATTGGCTGTAATCATCATCATCGTCATCATTATATGCCATATCCATACTTAATTTCATATTATACCATACATACATAATTATAGTCTAACTATGTCATTTATACAACCCATGGAGCAACTACAATATTTATAAGAATACAGTGTTAAAATAATTACACTGTCACAAAATGTAGCAGGAATCCACAGAGATATCAATAGACGGGATTTTGCCCCCTATTTTGCGTATGAAAAGGGGAAACAAATGAAAGGGTGAGTATAAAATACTCAGTGAATCTAATATGCATCGACCATAAGAAATGGCTAGAATTTCAATAAATAATAGACAGATAATCAATAAATATTAAACTATTCAATAATATCTAAATAAGGAATCAGAATATAGTGAATGACTGTAGAATCAATAAATAGATCAATGAAGCTATATCACATATATAAGATAGATAAAGTGCATTGAAACTCATATTACATGTAACAATCATGTATCAATATACATAAGACTGATCAGGTCTTATGATTAGGACCGTTAACCCTTCCCAGCTAGGGTATCATTATACAATGTACACATTATCGATGGTATGTACCCACTACCCCATCAAAGAGGCAGCTCTGTCAAATCTCATTGGAATCAATAAGATTATGAAACAAGTCAATCAATATCAACAAACAATAATGATCTCATCAAATAACAGTAGCTCATGAATTTAATCAAACGAGACTGCAATTAAGCAATGGATAAGCAATAGAAGAAGTAATAAATAATGGTATTACGAATAGCAATGAACCTTAGAATGAATCAAAAGTTGGACAATCAAAGTCAAGAAGTTGACTCAATTGGCATGCCAATATCACTGGCGATGATGGCATTCAAATGGTAGGTCTATGGATGAAATAATGGTAGGCCTATGATAAAATGAATTAGACATTTCAACAAACACTTGGTGTGCAACATTGAATGGACAATTTGGCAAGGTTATAGTGCAACATTGATATTGCCCATATATCAAATAAACAATTCACAATGTAGGCAATATAACAAGCATTGTATATCCAACAAATATCATCAATAAAATGATCAAAATGGCTTAGGAATTCAAAGGAAAAACAAAGCAAAAACAAAGGCATGAATAGTGACAACCCATTCGGCCAAGAATGAGGTTTCAAAGGAGAATACCAATCAATATTTCAATGCTTAGAACATGTTAAATTATGCATATTAAACTCACCTCACACTTCAAATAAGTTAGGAAAATTGATTTGCCACTAATTTCTTCAAGAAGGCAAAATTGGCAATCTTCCAAATCCTTCTGTTCTACACCAAATTAACTTCAAATAATCCATCTATTAGCCATCAATTAATATAATCTAATCTTAATTAACATTAACTAACACTAATTCAAAGATTTAAATCTCACAACTTGTCACGATCCATTTTTGGGCCGCGACGGTCCTAGGGCACGGGTAGACTTAAGGTCACTGGAAACCCGTAGAACCCATAAACAATCTATTTGTCAATCATCCATTCATTAATATTTAAATACCATTTATTACTTATAAATTTTATAGAAATTTTGCCAGAGTTTTCTTTGTAACTTTAACCTTAATCCCGATCCAAAATCGGGTCTTTCATAAATTACACAACCTGCACTAAAATTATTTTTTTACACTCCCAATAATTTGCTAGCCTTATACCCTCAACTTCACAGTTCAACAGTCATACATAGCACTTCTAAATCTTTTTCAAAATATGAAAATTTTATTTTTATTATTTACCTCTGTCACTGTCTTTATTACTTTATTATCATTGACATTATCAATCATTATGAATTACATATTATATTTTGAATGTCAGTGTAATATTAAATATTATACTATTCATACATCATTATAATACTCAATCATCCGATTATACATAGTACCATGGAGCTCTATGAGTGGACACTTATAACCTTTAGCGAATAATATTCTACCTTGTTGTACTTGATATTCCAAGTCGGAGAAAAAATTGACTTGGAATCAACCTTCACTATTTCATTCCTGTAAAAATTATAAACCATAATAGGGTGAGTATAAAAATACTCAGTGAACATGCATACATCATTACACATGTGATATGGGTATATGATAACCTAGTATACCAATGGAAGTTTAATAACAATAAATACAATGAATGAATATCAGTATATTCATTTTTCATGTCAAGGTTAATTATTTGCACACCAAATATCTTTGAAAGTTGGGAACAAATAACAATTAAATCGATGATAGAATGGCCATCAGTGGTAAGTAATAAGGTATAAGTTTGAAATCGATGAACAGGTAGGTAATACTCGTATCATATAGATAAGACAGATAAAAGGCTCTAAAACATGTAGACTATGTGTAATCATACAGTCAATCTCATATCATGTACATAAGGCTGATCAAGCCCTATAGCTAAGATAGTTAACCCTTCCCATCTAGGGTATTACATATAGTCAATGTGCATATTGCCGACAGTATGTACCCATACCCTGTCGATGAGGCAGCTCTGTCAAATACATATGTAAATAGGCCAATGGAAATCAATAGCAATATCAAGTATTCATTAGGAACATTATGGTACAATGGTTTACTTGTCAATACATTTCATTAGTCATGTATCGGTTTCTTTTTTTTTAATGCAAAGGTAGCAATTAACAATAAATATCATGGTTAAACATTTGGTGTGCATACTTTTAGGAGCAATTCAGGTACATAATCAATCAAGAACAATAGGCATTTCAATATCAATAACAATCAAATGATATGGAAGATTTCAATATTTAAGAATGATCAATAATAGCAATGAGGCATTTAACCAATAAGGAAACATATTTGTCACAGCCCAACTTAGGAGCCATGACGGTCCTAGGGTACGGGTGATGCTATTGCTACCAATACCACGAAGAACCCATTAAATAAACTATATGGCATGCATACACAAATAAGCTTAGTATAGCTTAAGCAAAAC
>CANXYC010162229.1:0-26306 GCA_948193065.1 Aleurites moluccanus | reverse complement strand
CCTAGAACTAATTCAAATAACATGCATAAATACCAATTTCATGCATAAATATATATAAGCATAACAATATAAAGAAATTAAAAATCTCCCCCCGAAGATCTCTATATGGATTTGGTTCAGGTTAAGCTGAGGTGTTACAATAGTATATACATGTCATTTGACATATAGGAAGCTTGCCAAAATGTTGAAATTATCAAAATACCCTTCCAATTCTTCAATTGCTCTAAAGTAAGTAAAATGGACAATCTTCACACTTTTCCTCCAAATGAATTTCTACACCAAAATAAACTATCTAATTAGCTTCTAATCATCAAAATAACAATTCTAATGTCTAAAATATTAATTAAACTATACTAATTTCAATTTGAGTTTCATTCATAATCAATTTAGGGTTAACAAATTGGGAATTTAGTCAATTAAGTTAAATTGATGCTACCTAATGACATAACTCTATTTATCATCATCAATAATCCTTAAATAAACCTTAAAATAAACAAAAACACTATATTACCTTAAAAGTAGAGATGACCCAAATACCTAGAGGAAGAATTTCTCAAAACTTTGCTTGCTCTTGGATATTTTAGGTTAAAATTCCAGGTTTTTAATTGATTTTCTTTTTAAATTTGCAACAAAAATGATGGGTTTTGGTTAGGGAAATTTTCAGCACACAAGGAATTGAGAGGAATATGAAGGTATTAAGTGTGTAGAAAATTCTATTTAGGCTTTTATATTGTGTATAATTTGGTATATTTGCAAATAAGTCCTTCATATTCTCTGTATTTACGTTTTTACCCGATAACTTCTGTAATTTCTTCTGGTTATTCTGTTAGGATTCAACTTTGGATGTGGGAAATGAAAAGGCTTATTTTGAGCTGCTTTATTTATTAAAAATAGTTTTGGGTCAATTCTGGATCATAGACAGTGGATTTTCAAATTTTCCCCCAAAGTTGCCATTAATTATGATTTTACCATTCTTTAAAATTTTATTGTTCCCAAAGGTTTTTCAATTCTTTATTTTCACCATAATTTCATATAAAATTAACTAACTTAATCCCCATAGGTCTAGATAAGAAATTCTTAAATTAACCAGACTGCTATTTTTCCGGGCGGTGTAATTAACACTAGTATTTTTCGGGACAATATCATAAAAGTGACCTGATTGAGGCTCAAAAATTTCTGGGTGTTACATTTTGATTTGCTCTATTTTTCAAACTGAAACCAAATCAATAATTATGAAACCATCAATTTTAATTTGATTTGATCGATTTGATCATTTTAACTTCCACCCCTAAATAATGGAATGGAAATAAGGTCTCATATTGTCGAAAAGATCCAAAATAAAAAAAAAAATATTTATATCACATCATTGAGAAGTGATCATGGAAAAGAATTTGTTAATCATGATTTTTAAACTTTGTGTGATGAAATGAAAATTTTTCATAACTTTTGTACACCAAGAACTCCTCAACAATATGGAGTTGTAGAGAGAAAAAATATAACACTTTTTGATATGATTAGAACTATGCTCAATAAGTACTCTCTTCCTAAGTACTTTTGGACCAAAGCCATCAATAGTGCTTATTACATTTCAAATAGACTTTTTATAAGAGAAATATTAAACAAAACTCCTTATGAGTTATGGAATGGAAGAAAATAAAAAATTTCATATCTTAGAGTATTTAGATACAAATGCTTCATATTAAATAGCAAGAACAATTTTGGGAAATTTGACTTCAAAACGGATGTAATTATTTTTCTTAAGCTATTCAAATTTTAGCAAAGTTTATAGAGTTTTTAGCAAAAGAACTTTGGTTGTTGAAGAGTCCATGCATGTTACATTTGATGAAACTAGTCATTTTGATGTGCATAGATTTGAACATGTTAAAAATGATGACATATTTGATCATGTGCATGATACATTTATTGACTTAGAGCCTCTTATTGAATCATCATTAAAGGATCATAATGACCTAGGAAATCCTTCCAAGGCCATAGAAAATCCTCCTATTGATTTTGAACTTCCAAAAGATTAGAAATTCAAAAAGGACCACCCTAAAGACTTTATAATTAGTGAACCCTCAAAGGGTGTGGCCCCAAGTTCCTCTTTCAAAGAGATTGTGAATAATTTGGCCTTCATATCTAAGATTTAACCTAGAAATATCAATAAGGTCCTAGAGGATGAAAGTTGGATTGAGGCCATACAAGAGGAATTGGACCAATTTGAGAGAAACAAGGTTTGGGCCTTGGTTCCTAGACCACAAAACCATCCTATCATACATACCAAATGGGTGTATAGAAACAAACAAGATGAGGTTGGTGTGATCAATAGGAACAAGGCTAGATTAGTGGCAAAGGGGTATAATCAAGAGGAAAGAATAGATTATGATGAGACATTTGTATCAGTGGTTAGATTTGAGGCAATTAGGAAGTTACTTGCATTTTTATATCACATGAGTTTCAAGTTGTATCAAATAGATGTTAAAAGTGCTTTTGCAAATGACTTTATTGAGGAGGAAGTTTATGTTGAGAAACCTTCCAATTTTGAACAATTTGATTTTCGAAATCATATTTTTAAACTTCAAAAAGCTATTTATGGTATTAAACAAACTTCTAGAGCTTAGTATGATAGACTTAACATATTTTTGATAACCAATGGTTTTTCAAAAGAAAAAGTTGATACAACTATTTTCATTAAAAAGGTCATGTATAACATGTTAATTGTGCAAATGTATATTGATGATATAAAATTAGGTGCTACTAATGAGGTTTTATGCAAGTAATTCTCTTCATACATGCAAAGTGAATTTGAGATGAGTATAATAGGAGAATTGAAGTACTTCTTTGGATTACAAATTAAGTAATGTGAGGAAGGCGTCTTCATTAACCAATCAAAGTACACAAAGGAACTTCTCAAGAGGTTTGGAATGAATGGAGAAAAGACAAATAGAACTCCAATTAGCTCCACCATCAAGCTTAACAAGGATGAACTTGGTAAGCCTATTGAGGAGAAGAAGTATAGAGATATGATTGGTAGCTTACTTTATTTAACCACTTATAGGCTGGATATTATATTTGTTGTGTGTTTATGTGCACATTTTCAATCATGTCCTAAAGAGTCTCATTTGCATGCAGTCAAAAGAATTTTGAAATATTTGATTGACACACAACATCTAGGACTTTGGTATCCAAAGAACATGCATTTTAGTTTAATAGGCTATTCTAATGCGAATTTTGCTAGTAGTTGTATGGATAGGATAAATACCTTTGATACTTGCCAATTCCTAGGAAATTGTCTTATTTCTTGGTTTAGCAAGAAGCAAAATTCAATGACTTTTTCCATCGCAAAAGCTGAATATGTGGCAGTCGATTGTTGTTGTACACAAGTGTTACGGATGAAGCAATAAATTTATGACTTAGGTGTGCATTTGAACAAGATTCCTATTAAGTATGATAACATTAGTGCTATAAACTTATCAAAGAATTATGTTCAACATTTTAGAAGAAAGTATATTGTTATTAGACATCATTTTCTTAGAGATAATATGTTGTGCAATAATGTTGCTCTTGAATTTGTTGCTTCAAATGATCAACTTGCAAACATCTTTACAAAGTCTTTAAATAAGGAGCGTTTGAATTTCATTATACGTGAATTAGGGATGTTAGATGGAAGTGAGGTTGATAAATTAAAATAATTGATGTTTGATTGAAATTTTTTTATAATGTTTTCATTTGTAGTGCCTGCTACAGCTGCCTATATCGCCTGCTACTCTGGGCATTTGTGTACCATGTTACACGCTCCAGAGTAATGGTCGCTACTCAAGTTATAGCGCCCCCGAATCTGGATACAATTTCATATTTTCTCTCTTCCCAAAATCGCACTAGCTACAAATGTGGTAACGATTGCTACGCTATTACTATACCTTTTGTATCTCTCAGTAGCTCTCGCTACTCTAAGTAGCAACCGCTACTTATCTTTTAGCAGCCGCTACTAATAAATCATGGCCGCTACAGAGACATTTTAAATCTAATTTTATTGCGCCTTTGTCATTTTAATTTTAACCTAACTTTTTCATTCTTCGTTTTCTCTCAATTTTCTTGAGCAATACTAAGTTTCTCCTCTCCCTATCACCAAAATTCAATTTTTTCAACACTTAATTATATCAATATGCCACCTAAACGTACAAAAACCACTGCTGGCAGAAAACCCCCTTCTGCAAAACGTCAAAGTAACTCAATCTACCTCTGAATCTTATACTTTCAGCTATTTAAAGACTGAATCTCTTACTCCACCACCACCTCCTCCACTAACCTCTGGCACATCCACCAGTTCAACCATCTAAGCATGAGATTCTTCTTCAATCTCTCTCCGAAGAAGAAAAGAAAAGGTTTGAGATTCTGACCTCTAATCGCAACATACTTTCATCTAGGTATTTAGACTGGAGAGCTTTGGGTAGAATAGGTTTGGCTGAGTATGTTAGGGCCAAATTTGTCGTTATTGATTGGACAATTATGGCAAACATAACCTACCCTTATTATTCCTTACTAGTTCAAGAGTTCTTTTCAACTCTTAAGGTGAACACCCAATTGGGTGGCAATTATGGAACAATGACTTTTAAAATCCTAGGACAACCATATACTCTAAATCAAGTCAAACAAGTTGAGATTTATGGGTTCTCTAACCATGGTTCAGATAATTTTTCTAATGATTTTGATATTTATCTATCTTTTGGAAGGAATAACCGGACTAAACACCCCTTTCAACCCTAGAACCTCAAAGGTAACAAGCATTCATAGTCCTGTACTCAAAATCTTACATCGCATTATAGTTTAAATTATAAATATGAGAGGGACTAGTTATAGCGCAATGCTTAAATTAGACTTATTTTATCTTTGGTGCATTGAGAAGGAACATAAGTTAGCTTTTGATAGATGGCTTATGGATCACTTTGATTCACTGTAGAAACAAAAGTCTAACGACATTGTTATTGGTCATTTGGTGACCGAAATTGCTATTGAGATGACCTGGACCAATCCCAACACTAGGTTTCATTTTGATATCGAAACCATAACTATCCAACCTTTTGCACCATCTCCATGATGAATATAAATATCTAGGTATTTAAACCCTAGCTAAAATGTCTATAGTGGTAAAAAAACCGATATGGGAACTATGTACTTAGGGATGATGTTGTGATTGGTCAACAGAATCACGAACCAGATTAAAATCCTCCTCCTCCTCCTTTTTTTACTTTTGCACCTCCAGCAGCTTCATCTTCTTCTGTGCCACCTCTGACGGACTTTTCTCAGCTTGCTTCGATCATCACTGGTCGCATTGATATGCTTAAAATTAATGTACTTGCATGGATCCAAATCTTCGATGATTGTGTCACCGAACTTGCTACTGCTCAGTCCTCTCTCAAAGGGGCACTTCATAGGCTTGGACAACAATAGCATGAGTTAACTGCAAAACTTCACGAGATTGAAATTCCTCCTTCCACAACTTCAGAATCCAATGATGCAGTTTCAAGTCCAATCGTCGATGCTCACATCTCAAAAAACCAACCTCATATGGATACAGTTATTGATATAGCTGCAATTGGAGCTGAGACAGCAGCTGGACACCTAGCGGAGCATGATCCTCTAGTTCATCCCTATATTGATTCCCTAGTAGTTTCTTATATTTTTAGGAGTTTTTTTTTTTGTTTTTTTTTTTATATTTCCTTTATTCTATGAACATTGATGTCCTAAATGGTTATTTTGGGATATTTTGGCTCATTTGAATGTAATTATGACTTTTATTATATTAATGCAAATTTTGATTCATATTGGTGGTTAAGTCTTAATATTGCATAATATATTGTTGTTTGAGTATTTTTGCTTTAAAATATGGTTTGATGAAGTTTTTTTTGCAGAAATTCTCATATTTTTGTTGATATTTGATTGATGAATTGCACTTTGAGTTGATTGGTTGCAATTTGATTTGTTGGTTACACTTCGAATTGATTTTGACATTTTGAATTATGTTTGTGCAATTACTGTTTTTTTTTTTATGAACTTGATGCATTTTGGTAAAAAATATATTTTTTGCTCAATTATTATCATTTTGATGGGATTGCAGTACACTCATGCATTTTCACTTGAAACATGCATATTTCATGCTCAAAATATTATTTTTTGCTTGCTGCAACAACTTTTATGCACTTTTTAACAGCAAAAATAAGTGTTTGACAGCAAAAAAAAAACCTCCCTTTGAACATTAATTTTTTGATTACTTTCAAACAAAGGGGGAGTAGGAGTGCAAATACGTTAAAAAATATCATTTAAAACTTGTTGGCACACTTTCAGGAGGAGTTTTGTACCATTTCCTTAGTTCACACCTTTTTAACTATTGCACTTAAAAGTTGTTTGTCACAATAAAAAAGGGGGAGATTGTTAGACCTTTAGTATTCTAAGATTGTTAGACCTTTAGTATTCTAACATACTCATTTTGATAGGTAATAATGCATTAATCCACTAATATTGTTTGTTTGATTATATATAAAGTTTACTTTTCAGATTGCAGATTGCTGGTTTGTAGCGCCCGTTACACATTTAAGTAGCCTCCGCTACTTATGGATAATGAAGAAAAAATCTGAGAAATTGAATAAGTAGCCTCCACTATGGGATAAGTAGCCCTCGCTACATATTAAGTAGCGCCCATTACAAAGCAGTAACAACCGTTATAAAAAGATCCAAAAGACACAGCAGTTGAAAGCTGTGAAACGGATACAGTAGCACCCGTTATTTATATAAGTCCCTATCGCTACAAAAGTTAAAATTAAGTAGCAGCCGCTACGGACATGTCACCTGCCGCGAGTTTCAAGTCCAAAAGTCCAAAAGCTCAAGTGTCTAAGAAGCAAAGCAGTAGCGTTCGCTACTGAGAGAGCTCAAAGACACAAAATCACTTTGGAGAAATTGGATAAATCGTAGCACCCGCTACTTATAGAATTCACCGTAGTGACAAGGTTAGTTGCAACCGTGAAGTTTTTCATTCTAGGCTAAGTCACACCCGTTATAAGTTAAGTAGGCCTCACTATTTACTTAGTAGCGCCCGCTACTCCTTGGCTACACTTCGAAAATTGACAAAAAAAATAGTCATTGTAAGTACGAAGATTTGTATTAAATGTACATTTAATGCACCCAAACGACTCTATTAAGTTGAAGATTATTTATATAAGTTGGTATGAAGTTAATGGATATCGAACAACCTATATTCTTGTATTAATTCATACTATTGAGCATTTAAGTGTTCTTGAGTTTAGTTTTGAGTTTTCTTATTATAAAGAGAATTAATTGTTAAATTTCAATGTTGTTGAAGTGTAATTAATTTATGAGAGTTGGGTAAAAATTATTAGTTAATTTCATTTTTAGCTCTTGTAACTCTTTAGGGTTTTGTGTGAGCCATATTGTAAAACATATTGTAAGATTTAGTGTAAGCCAAAACATTTAAGATTTGATCTTAAACATATAAAAATGATCAAAATTAATGAAATACTTAAGTGTGATATTGAGGAGTTGACGTAAACTTATTTTGGCTGAACCATTAAAAATTCCTTATGTGAACTTGCTCTTTCTTTTTCTCCTTATTATTTTTTAGTTGTTGTTAATTTTTAAAACAACCAATTTGCCTCTTTCTTGGTTGTCAATTGACTTATAATTTATAATTTATATTTTTTGACATACAAATTAAAAAACTATTAAATTATTATAATTTTAAAATAAAAATAAAATTTTTTTTATTTTAATATAAAAATAATTAAAAATAATTAAGTAAATATTTAATAAAAAATTAAAAAATAAATATATTTTCAAAAATAAAAATTACATATATTTAAAAAAAAATGAGGAGGAAGTTATTTATAAAAGAAGTTTGAAACAATCAATTATTAAAAAGAAAGTAAAATATTAAGGTTAAGAAGAGCAACTTAGTTTTCTAAAATTTATTGATTTAAAATTTTGAAATTCATTTAAAAATATCAACTATTTTGATAGAATTTTGTTTAATTATTTTTAATTATACCTATTTAATTATTTAGAATTTTAAATGAATTTAGATTTAAAACAAATATTAAATTATGAATTTGTAAATAAATTTTATAAAATTTTATGAAATTCATTTATATCAAATAAGGATTAGAATAATTGAAAATAGTTACTTATGATTTATATCTATGAATCACAAAATTAATTTTAGAAAAAATTTATATTTAAAATTTTGTCTAAAATTAATTATATTTATAAAAATAAAATTAGAAATAGTTATTATCCATTAGTTAGTCCACCATACACATGAACAGGGCATGAGGTAACAGCGGATTTGCTTTGATGATAATCATTAGTCATAATCTTATTGTAGGGTTAAGCTTACTTGTACTAATTGTGGTCAATTCAAACATAATTAAGCAAGCTGTCTTTCATTAATTAATTCCACTTTTTCTTTTCCCTTCATAGCTCACTTAATTATCCTTGTATTTTTAGGAATATTAATGTTGAATTCCAATTTCAATGGAATTAAATTTATAAATATAGTCACATCACATGCAATGGCAGAGTGTAATTGGATACAACCTGGTCCAATAATATCTATCCATTAAAAATTATGCATGCCAAAAAGAATTATGCTACTGTGAGAGAATGATCCACACAGCTTCATCTCTGCCCTATAATATATATGTGTTTTTTTTTTAAATATACTGAGAAATATAATTTGAAGAGATGGAAAATTTTTATAATCAAATATTTTAAATACTACTACTTATTATAACAGATATGTAAGAAAAATCTACACATTTTTATATACACTATACAATTATAATAATCATATTCTTTATTAACCAATGATTTTCTTTAATTTTACTGCATACCAGCTTTCACACATAAAAAATATATAATAATTTTTTTTAATAGAATTGTGCTCTTTTTCCGTCAATTTAGTATAGTATTTATATAGATGTTTCAAATTGATCCTTGAAAAAAACATAATTATAGGGTCAAAGGCCATTTTGGGCTATATACTTTAGATTTTCAATTCGTTCTACCATATATTTATTGTCCTAATTTTCGTCATAATTTTTTATTTATTTATTTTGGTTTATAAAATAATGATTTTTATATTAGAATAATAATTTTTATTTTAAAATAATAAATTATTTTTACTCTTTATTTTAGAATAATAAAATAAATAAAAAATTAAAAGTTGAAGAACATCAAAAACATTAACCTAGAAATATCTACTTCCAAATAAAAAATTCAAACCAAGCAAAGAACATCAACCCAGAAAAAAATTTTAAAAAATCAAATCTGAGAACATTAAAAAAAAAAAAAAAAAAAAAATCAGAACTCATAAATATAATTTTCCTCATTTTCTGAGCAACCAAATAAAATAAAAGCTAATTCATACAAAATCAAAACCCAGTAAATCTAAAAGTATAAGCAAAAAATTCTCATAATTCATGAATCCAATTTTCCTCCATTTTACCAAACAGAACAAAAACTATTCCATAAATCCAAAATCATAAATAAAACCAATAAAGTATGAATCCAATGAAAGAATAAAGAAAAAAGAAGTTGAAAAAAAAGAAGTCATAAACCAAAAGGAACTTCTCATATCTGAGAATTTATATCTCTCACATATCCATGGGTTGCTTGATTCTCTTTTCTTTACTTGGTAAGAAAGAATGTTGCTGGGACTTATTCTTTCTTAAGATTACTTGTTTGAGATATTAAGAAGTGATTGAAATATCGACGAAAAAAAATGTCGGTAAATAAATTACCGACAGAACGGCGATAGATAAAATCAGTCGCATAAAATACCGTCGATAAATATTTGCTGACCAAATTTTATATCCATCGGCAACTTACCGATGATTATATGGTTGGTAATTCCCTTTAAATCCGTCAGTAAATTTACTGACTAAATATTTCATTGGGAAACGTAGTAGTTGGAATAGCAGGATTTAGGGTTTAAGTGGTCAATAACACACCGGTAATTTAAATTTTTTCGCTAATTTCCATCGGTAAATCCGTAAGTGAAACATTAAATATATTTTTTTTATAAAATATTAAATAATTACAATTATATTTATATATTTTTAATAATAACATTAAATAATAATTATATTAAAATAATGCAAATGAAAAATTAATTAATTAGTACTAAATTCAAAAATATATATAAATAAAAATTTATATATATGAACAATAATATATGACATTTTAATACAAAAAATAAAAACATCTAACTAATGTTTGTATGGTCCTCATCTAAATCCTCATTATCTAGGAGGCAATCTTCATCTCGTGTAGTAGAACCATCTCCTGAGGTTACCAGATCAGACGGTGGTTGAGTAGCTAGCTGTGATGGCGGAGTTGCAGATGTAAATTGTAAAACATATATGCCAATGGATGCTACTACCATCTATATCCATTACCACATAATCTATATGTCAAGCTCCAATTGTTGCATACGCCGCTCACGCTCTCTGTCATGCTCCATCAGTCGTCTCTCCATGTCACGACCCGCTCGCGGGCCATGACGGTCTTAGAGTGCGGGAGATACCGAGGCGATCGGCACCCATAGAACCCATCAATCACTACAATGCAATCACAATATCGTAGCAGAAACATACACTAAACCCAACATCAATCATATAACAGTCTATAAACAAACACTCACATAATCACTATTCATTCTGTCACTCTGACATTCATTCTGTAACTCTCTGTAATTACCATAATCATATCATTAATGATCTTCAATATTCCTATACATACATGTTCATACTCTAACTATACCATACAAAACCCATGGAGCAACTAGGATATGAACATACAAAATAATACAGTGTTCATAATATTACACTGACACAAAATCTGCAGAATCCACAGAGAGCCAAAAGAGCCAGGATATCTGCCTCATACTCTGCACCTGAGAGGGCAAACAGTGAGAGGGTGAGTATATATGATATTCAGTGAATCTAATATGCATTGACCATTAAAATGAGTAATGGAATATCAATAGGCAATAGGCAGATGAGGTAAATGAATCAATCTGTTCAGAATCTCTGTATTACAGAATCAAGTACATAATATGATTGTAAGTAAACAATCACATCAATAGAATCAATATCACATGGAAAAGATGGAAATGACAGATATAGAGCCATGAAACGCATAGAGATGTGTCAAGCACAAATCAAGTATATAAATATATAAACATAAGACTGTACGGGTCTTATGACTAGGACATCCCTTTCTAGTACATGGTATCAATCAATACATTATATACAATGCCGACAGCATGAACTCACTACCCTGTTAGAACGGCAGCTCTGTCAAATCCCCTCGGAATCAATAGAAGCAATAAACACATCAATAGATACCATTTCAAAATAATGGCATCGATAAGTATCAATAACTCATTAGTAATCAATTTAATGAGCATAAATTCAATAAGACATCACAATCGAATATAAGATGACCAAAGGTCTAGCAATCAATAATGGGAACAAACATAAATTGGTTATTTACAGCCAAAAAGTTAATGCAATTGGCATGCCATTGTCGCTGGCGACGGTGGCATTCAAATTGGTTGGCTTATAGATTTTTGGCATGGTTTTGGTGCAACATTGATATTGCCCCAATTATCAACAAACATACATATGAAAACAATTCCATAGGCAACAAACACAACTCAATAATCTTCAACAATTGAATCAATTAGGCATGGAAAATAAGTCCAAAAACCAAGCACAAAAATTAGGCATTTTGCCCTAATTAGGTTCGACCACTTTGGCCATTTTGCATAAGGATTCCAATTGGCATTTTATCAATTTAGGCATGACAAATGATGCATAAAAGACTCACCTAGCACTCCAAATTACCTAGTAAAATTGATTTGCCTCCAAATTCCTCAAATTCTCATAATAGACAATATCAACAACTTTCTCCAACCAAATTTTCTACAACAATGCGAACATCAATTAATCACCAATAAATATCTAATTGACTTATTCTATACTCAAACTACACATCCTAACTCATATGCACAAAATCATATCACACAACTTTGATTTAGGGTTTGAAAATTGGGCAAAATTACTTAATGCATTAATTGATGCAATTAAACCATTTATTCAATCCTACCAACATCAAATTAACCTAATTAAACTATAAAATCAAACAAAATAATAAATTACCTCAATTCCTCAAAATGGCCGAAATTCCCATAGCCTTTGTTCTTGAATTTCCTTGATTTTCTAAGGTTCAATTTGATGGAGGATGGTTTGTATGGTGTTTATTTCAAGTTTTCAATACTTTCTCTTCACAAATTGAAAGAAAAAAAAATCAAATGGAATGGAAGAGAAGAAGCTATGGTGGAAATGAAGAACAATAGCAAAAAGAAAAATGCTAAGGCAAGCTTATATAGTAAGACAAAAATGGCAAATTTCACTTTTGGTCCTCCAACTTTCCTTAATTTGCTTTTGATACATTTTCACTCGGTTATTTGTTCTGACAATTCCGTCGGGATTTGAAATTCAAAGTGAATGTTCAAACATCTTATTTTTATTAATACTAATTAATAAAAATAGTTTTAGAGCTGTTATAAAACTTAGACTGTCTAAATTCCACTATGCCCCCAAAGTTTCCCTTTATTTACGGTTTTGTCATCGCTTACTTTTTCAGTGTTCTTAAACATTTTTCTCATCTTTCTTTTTATAGTATTTACATATGCATATACATTATCATTTACCCTCTTGTCAAAATCAGAAATTCATCCATGGAACGTACTGCTATTTTTACGGCAGCGATATCGGTACCAACAATTTTCGAAAAAGTTTTTCGTTTTCACTCTAACTGAGTTTTCAAAATTATCATTAGCCATTTCGATAATTTCAAACCATATACTGAGAACTTATTTCATAAAAATATGTTATGCATATATATAAGGTATTACACTCCACCTCCTGTACTTGCTCCTGTACTCATCTATTTATTTCTTCTTGGATATCCTTTGGTGCAGGCGATGGGGCAGAAGAGGAGCTCCCAATGTGCCCTTCGTGGACCCCCCCCATCAACTCACAAATATAACTCAATCTCGTCCATTTGAGTAGGCTCAATGGATCTTGGAGCTAGCTAAGATAGCTGTTCACGAAGGTTACTAATATTCTCCTATATTAAAAAAGTTGCAGTTGTCAAAATTCATCACATTAAACTCATAATCAAATGTCATTAAATTAAATTGATCATTTATTTAATATAATTACTTACATGAACCCTCTGCGATCTCGTGTTGATAAATGTCTGTCTGTTGTGTTTCTTTGTGTATGTATGGATGAAAAGCACAACGGGCAGTGGGCCACGTCTCATTCTCTTAGCCTATTAATAACAACATATATATTAAACTAAAATTTAATTAAATTCATGCATTAAAATTAAATAGTTACTCATATCGATATAAACATTACCAACTATTTGTTGTGTTGTGCATGGGATAACGATCCACCAGTATATCATGATGGATTGACTCCTGGACCTTTAGTCCTAGATATTATGTATTGGCTGCTTTGTTTAGAAAGTCTTTTGAATTCCAGAAAAGCCTAATATATATGCCAATTCTCCCAGGCATCATCAGATATTTAAATTGGTTTCTGCTTATAGCATCGTCACATAAGAGTTGCTCGCATAAGAAAATTCTATTTGGTTGAAACATCATATGTTTGGATACCATTTTCCCATAATTCCTTTCATTTTGCAATCAAAGGTTGTGGGAACACATCTAACTTTTGTTTATGATTATTTGGTCTGGGAACAAAAACATAAGGAAATAGAAATTCCTCCTTCATACACATCCATTGGGGCAAGTTATATGGTGTGACTATAATTGGCCAAGATGAATATTGTTGTCCTGATTGACCAAATAGTTGAACACCATCAGTATACAGTCCCAAACATACATTGCGGATTCAGAAGCAAAATTTGGATTAAAATTATTGAAATGCTTCCATGCGAGGCATCTGAGCAATATTACACCATCATCGGATTCATGCTCAGCATGCCATCTCATATGCTTAGTCGTGGCTTTCAGAGGCATACAATCTCTATAACCTTGGCGTAAGAGGAAAATAATACATTTTCTTTACCATAATTTCAGTTTTATACTTGGTAGAACTCCGATGCCTTGGTTTATATTGAGGGTATTCATAGAACTTGTATGACTTCAATTCACTATCATCACCCCAATATATCATGTAATTATTCTTACAACAATCAATCTTATACACCAGAAGTTCCAAACCTTGCATCAACTTCTTTGTTTTATAGAAATCATCTACCATCGTATTATCCTCAGGTAGAGACTTCTTATACAAGCTCAATATCTCATCAAAATACCTTTCAGATAAATGGTATTCAGATTTGATATTCAACAGTTGTGCAATGACTAATAACTTAGTATGATTTCTACAACCAGGCCATAACTCTGCGTTAGATATATGTAACAAGTCATACAACTTCTGAGATTCTGGATTAGGAGATTCAACCCTCCCACTCTAATTAATTCAGGACCAGTCGTATCTATAATCATATTTTCATATGCATTAGAGGATTCTACCCGAATAGTATACTCTGATGCTTGAAATTGCTCCTATGCAGATTTTACAAACCCACTGACTTCCCCATGCAAATACTATTCGTAGTAACCCTGAACAAACCCTTTATGTACAAGATGTAACCTAAAAGTATTTGTATATATAAAAAAAAACCGTGATTCTGACAAATTTTATTATTACATGGACACCTAATCTTGCTTCCGTCCATAAACTGAGAATGCAATGTAACAAATGCAATGAACTCATTTACATCGTCTAAGAATTCCAAGCGCAAAAGACCATCTTTAAATCTAGAATATATCCATTCTTTATTTGAACTCATATTTCCATCCTATAAATTATCAACCGTGAATACAATGTGTTTATTTATAGAGAATTATCCCTTTTTACACTTCAATGTATTTATTTTTATAACATTGGAAATCTAATGTTAACTGCCTTATCTCTTCATTCTTGTAAGGTATGAACCTAACTCATTTAAGTACTTATTGTTATATAACTGTAGCAATACATTATGTAACATACTTCTCATGAAAATTCGGCAATATCTCTTTATAGTTCTCCAATTGCACCTATTGAAAAAATCATTAATTGACAAAATTTCCAATATGTACTTAGAAAACAAACAGGAGATACAATTACTGAATTTTCAAACTATTGTATGATATATAATGTAATCATCAAGTTACAATAGACAATGATGTATTTAAATTGTCCAACATGGACAATTCAATGACCTCTCATTATCCGATGAGAATGACATCAAATGAGTAACTACGGTTATCCCTTAAATAATTATTTTTTTAATCATAAAAAATCTATATTTATTTCTAATATTTTATTATTTTAATTACAATTAATTATATATACTCTCAAAATTCTATTTGTTTGAGAGTATATATACATTTTAGTATCTACATATACATAATAATTGTTTTTAGTATATGACTCTATTGGGTTAGGTGTCATTGTTTTACTATTGTCATGAACCTAATTATTCATAACAATAAATTAATAATTTTAACATAATTATTCACCAATTTTAACAAACACCAATAATTAACAAAAAATAAATTAGCAAAACCAAATAACACCAAAATAAATTAGCAAAAACAAAATAACACCAATAATTAAATAACACTAAAAATAAATTATCACCAATTTCAACAAACGCCAAATAAAAACCCACATTAAAATCAAATAACACCAAATAAACATAAAAATAACAAATTAAAAACCCCTAAATAAATTAACACTAAATTAATAACCAAATTAAAACCAAATAACCAAATTAATAACTAAATTAACAACCTAATTATTTAAAACAAAACAAAAAATAAATTAAATAATAAAAAAATAGAAAAATAAACAACTTACCGTATATAGTAGAATGAAGAAACCATTACCGGAGAAGACAAAATCCACCCACGGTTGGCGACTGAGAATGAAAAGAATGGCTTCAAAACAAACAAGTACACACATTCTCATTAAACATCAATGAAAACAAAGAAAAAAAATAAACTAATCACTCATATGAGCAACAACGCCGCATCACGAGCATAAATAAAGTCATCGGTGAGAAGAATGGAGAGGAAGAAGGGAGCAGAGGAGGAAGAATGCTAAAGAATTTTTGTCCGTTCAGGTATATAAATAACTTCTTGACGAATTTCTGACAGAGACTTAATCCACATGCCATCCAAAGCCTGTCAGCATTTCATCGGCAACCAAAAAAGAATCGCTAATTATTCACGCTAAATAATTTCACGACGGATTATCGACTGTTAGCCCTCTTGAGCTTGATGCTAATTTTAATGATAACAAAATAATATAAATGTGTTATTTGCGCTAACAATTTATTTGAGTTGATTGAGACATAAGAAATTATGACCGTTGTTCAAACTATAGGATTAACACATTTTAAGAAAGTTTATAGAGTGCACATGCTAAGGGGAGCAAAATTGAAGAAGTGCACAATTTAATTTGTGGAATTCTAGATTGCTGAATTTCGGTGTGTCGCGGGAGAGACCACTTATAGTCACGGGTGTGACTCTAGGATCAAGGTTGATCATAGGTGCGACAAAGTCAGTCGCAGCCTTGAAAAGTTTTCGGTTGCGGGTGTGAGACATTCCAGTCGCGGGCGCAAATTTAATTTGAGAAATTCTAAAATCATCCAGTAGCTTCAAGATAAATAGTGTCTTTCCAGTAGTGGGCACGACACAAAGAAGTCGCGGGTGCGACTAGATGAAGTTGCAGGAGTGACAAGTTTATTCACAGGCGCGATTAGTGAAATTCAATGGCACGACTCTGAAAAAACTGACAGATTTGCACATAGTCTGGAGTGTTGCCAAATTCTGTATAAATTAGGAGAAGTTATTAGGAAAAACCATATATGGATGAAAAAATATTAGGAACAAAAATTAGATTGAGCATTAGACATTGAAAAATCAAGATATAAATTTTTGAAAGAATTATGCTCAAACTGGCAGATTAGGACAGAATAGATGAGATAACTTAAAAATATTTTTGAGAATTATAGTAGAAGAATGTGAGCATGCCATTCTATATACTTGAAGATCTAGATGTCTAGTTTTATATGGAAAAAGAATCAAGTGATTTTGAGCTATATAGAAGGAGAAATTGAAGAATTAGTGAAGTATACTCAAACTATCTTATAAATTGGAATAATAAAATATTATGATTTTTTAGGACATGAATACTTATTTTGGAGTTGAGTTAAACTACAAAGTTCTATTAGACATCTCAAAGTTTCTAACAAAAAAAATAGTATATGATTTAGAGTTGTATAACTTGAGATATGAAGAAAACAAGTCGCAGGTGTGACACCAAAAGTCACGGGCGCGACGTTTCTTCAAAAAGGTCTAGTAGCAAATGCCACTTTTCTCGCGGGCTCGACTCAGGAGTAGCGGGCGCGATTGCCATGATTCAAATAGCAAAACTAGCCGTTGGAAAGTATTCTAACTGCTATATTTTGGATCCTAACAGCTATATTTGATCCAAGGCTATAAATACAAGATAGTATGAAGCTCAAACAGGTAGGAGAACTTGAGATTAACAAGAGATTAAATGCATGAGAGATTAAATCAAATTAGTGCTTGTATTTACTTGAAATGAGCTAAAATTGTTAAAGCACCTTTAGTTGTGCTATTCTTTGAGTGTTGAAAAAAATTTTGTAAGGGGTTTTTCTTTTCTACTCTTTTGTAATTCACTTAGTTTTGAGTGTGAGCCTTAGAAAACACTTGTATAGGTTTGAGTGTGAGCCTTTGAGAAAACACTTGTAAAGATTTTAGTGTGAGTCTTGAAAATACTTGTAAAGGTTTGAGTGTGAACCCGTAAAACACTTGGGTTTGATCTTGCACCCATAAAAGGATCGGTTAAGGGAATTCTTAAGTGTGATCTTGAGGAGTGGATATATGCAAAGTTGACGAACCACTATAAATTCTTGTGTTCTTTGTTCTTCCCTTTCTTTCCTTCAATTAAATTTTTAATTTGTTATTAATTCCGCAAACAACCAATTCACCACCCCCCTCTTGGTTGCTAAAGGGACTAACACCGACGAACCATGAATCCACATGGCATCCCCACTCAGTCGACATACCGTCGCCTACCAAAACGAGGTGCGGAATATTCGCACTTCATATCCATCGGTAAATGGTCGGTAAACTGTCAGCATATTTGAGGGCTAGCAAAAACTCGTCATATTTTTTTATAATAAATTTTTGTCAGTAATCTCCGACCACATTCTATCGGTAAGAAGTTGGCAAATCACAAAAATTATATAAATCTTCAGTCCATCGAAAAATAGATGATATATATATATGGATTTTGTTCCGCCAGTAATAACCTCATTTCTTGTAGTGATGGGCTTTATAATTATTAGAAAACATCGCCGAAAATTGCTTAGAGTGAAAAAAAAAATCTATATAGCCAACCTCAATTAATTTTGAGATTAAGATTAAATTGAGTTGAGTTTAGTTTAGTACATCTGTTCTTTCTACATATTTCCTTTTATTTGGGTTTCTTTTTTTTTTTTTTTTTTTCAGATATTCTTTTCTTCTTCTAGATGTCTTTTCTCTTTATGCTTTTTTTTTATATGTTTTTTTTCCTTAATTTTTTATTTTAAATTTTATTCTTTTAGTTTATATTTATCTTAAAATATGAAAATTAATTTTTAAAAATATAAGAATTAATTTTTTATTCTTTAAAAATATAAAAATAATTATTTAATTTCTTAACAAAAATAAAATTTAATTGACTGAAAATAAAAGTTCAGCCCAAAAGCATAAGAGAAACTTAATTGGAAATTCAGAAATATCATTAGGGTTAAATTGGTCTTTAACCTCCTCAATGATAAGTATATATACACTGTTAAATTAAATTGAAAATATTGTGGCGGATTGAATTTTTAAATAATTGATTACTTGACATTTATTTACAAACATGATTTTAATTGAAAATATTATAACAATAGAATTATATAAGAGTTGTAGAAAATAAATTTTGACAAAAGTAATTTTGAGAAATAATGAGCTTTCACATAATTAAATCCAAATGCCTAGGATATTAGGTTACCATTTTACCGCTTGTTTGCCACTAAGAATTAGGGCATGTTTTGATAAATTCAGCATGATCATATGTAAGAAAAATTTTCAAGGGTACAATCTTTCTACGATAATTTTAAGTACAATAGTTTTCTTCTTGTCAACAGTAAAGAAAACAATTCAATCCTCAAAGGAAAAGAAAAATGTTATGCTTAAAGTATTATTGAAATATTGTAGCCTTGAATATATATATATATATATATATATATATATATATATATAGCAGCACACAAAGAACAAAAATCATAGATTTCATTTGAATGGATAAGAGTTGGGCATTGGTTGAATTGTAACCAGATTTATTAAACATTTATGTATAAATTAAAATTTTGAGGAAAAAAAAAAGATTTGAACCAATTTATCAATTAAATCCTTATCGTTATTAGTATTTATATTTCTACTTATCATTATAAAATTTTTTGATATAAAAATATATAGAGTAACATAATTAATAATGTTAATAAAACTATAAAATAAGAATTAGAATAATTAAGGAGATACTAAAAATAAATTAATTAAAAATTGAATGCTGATTGTGAGATTGAGATTAGAAGATAATAAAAATAAATTAATTGAGTTATATATTAATTGAGAGATTGAAATTAGGAAATAATAAAAATAAATTAATTGAGAATTTAAATCCTAATTGATAGATTGAGATTTAAGGAGGATTGATAAAATTTGAGAGACTGTGATGAAAATAATAAATAAAATGCTAGTTTTTATAGACATTACTAATTTTTTTTTTCTAAAATACCCTTAAAACTAGGGTTTTTTTTTTTTTTTTTACTGTTATTAAGATTATTTTAAGAATTTAAAAATTTTAAAAATAAATAAATATCAATATCTTTTATATTTTTCGATTTGGAATAATATTAAAATTGTTGATTCTAGTTTGGTTTAAAAATTATGAGAATCGAAACTAAATTTTACAATCATAGTTTGATTAACCGGTTTTGTTTTTAATCAGTTGGGTATTAGTTTGAACTGATTAGATTTCGATTTGAGACCGGATATGCCTACTTGAAGCCAACCATTCTACAAAGTGGAGAACCATCAACTTTCATTTGCTAAAGACAATTAGAAATGCATAACTTGAAAGTTTACAAATCCATGAATAACTCGGAAACAAAATCATTTGAAGTCATAATCTCCACAAAAAGAAACATGCAAGCAGTAAACACTGTATTCTTTTAGGTAGTTATCCATAATCCTGATAAAATTTTAAGTATTTTGAGACCAATCAACAATGCCCTATAAGAATTTGTCAAAAGAATAAAATACAAAAAGCATTATGGTAAGCCAATTTTTTTTTTTTTTAATTTCTGGTGACCAAAAAAAAAAAGGGTGGGTGTTCATGTTTTGATTTAACAACATAGACCAAGTAAAATGCTTGGAAAATCTGTAATATTCATATTTTCAAAATATTTTTAAAAATTATATTCTATTTATAAATAATAATTATTTTATAAATATTTAATTAAAGTTATGAATATAAAAGAATTTTTGGGATTTATTATATTTTAAAGAAATAAATATTTAAAAGTAAAATGGAAAGGTATTTTTCAAAAATTAATTTTAATTTTAATTGGGGTCATATTATTATGTATTATTTAATAATTAAATTTTATACTCAGTTATTTAGTTAAATAAATTGTTTTAATTATTATTATTGTTATTTTAAGAATTTTTGAAAATTAAATTCATATTTAATTAATTTTTATTAAATTAAAAAAATATTTTTTAAGTTTTAGTATGTTAAATTGAAGTATATTTTATAAGAAATTTATTGATTATTTATTTATAATTTTTGGATTTAAAAAGAAATTTCTACAAATAAAAAAAAAAAATTAAATAATAGGACCAATCAAAGACTATCACGTGGCAGCCTTCTATTGACTGACAGCAGATTAAAATCAAAAAGAAGAAGAAGAAGAAGAAGAAGATGAGAGGAGGAGATGGTCGGTAGTAGACATTTCAGCACCATTTCCGGCCAAACCGGAAGAAGGTGGTCGACACCTCCTATACCACCGTATAGCTTGCCATGAGTAGAGTTCATAAGCACCAATTTTGCTTAATTCCGACCATTAGGTAATGAGTTATTTCTATTCAAAATAGATCCCATGATCATGTTGGTCAAAAATTTCAATTAGCCATAACTCTCTCATTTGAACTCCAAATTGAGTGATTATTGTTCTTTTGGTTTTGTCTTGATCCCATCTTTCTTTTGATACCTAACTTGCCACCTGAAGTTCGCCGAAAAAGAAGATCAAAAAATGGAACCACTGAACTTTCAATATCGGATTCCGGCCAATTTCGGTGACTCTAATTTTTTTGAACTTCTCTCTTCATGAGCTTTCCAATGACACCAATTTTGCCCCGATCGAAGTTCGAAGCTTGGACTGAAAAAATTTGGATACGAGTATATTTCCGATAAATTTTGAGTAAGTATATTTAAATTTATTCTAAAATTATTTATTAGTTATTTGGAGATAAATTTATGAAAATGGTTAAATATTTACATTGGTATTAGAGAATTTAGGCAGTTAAAATTCGATAACTATATTTATTTTGAGAGGATAAATTAGGATAAATTATTTTAAATTGTTTAGAGTTATTAAGGAAATTATTTAGACGACATTTATGGAAAAATATTGAGTTTGACATTGATTGTAGAATTTTCGGGCAGTGAATTATCAATAACTGTATTTTTATTAAATATAAGAATTAAGATAAAATTATTATATTGATTTGAAATTATTATAGAAATTGTATGGACAATATTGTGAAATTTAGATATTGAAAGGTTAAATTATTTGAGGAGTAATTTAATGAAGTAGGTTATTAAATTAAGTCCATAAAGAGATTAAATTAAGATAATTGTTAAAATTTGATAAATGGATTATTGAGACAAAAATATTTTGATGATGATATTATTTTAAATATTTTAAGGTAATTAGATATAAATATTAATTTTAATGTGGTTATTTATTTGGAATTTAGTGGATAATTATTTACGAAATATTATTTTAATTAAGTGTCGGTAAATGAATTACTCATTATTATTATTATTTATAGTGTATCAATAATGATAAATTAAATGTTGGAATTGAGTTGAAATTGTTAGTCCCTTTGTCAACCAAGAGGGTGAGTGAATTGGTTGTTTGCGGAATTAACAACAAATTAAAATTTTAATTGAAGGAAAGAAAGGGAAGAAGAAAGAACACAAGGATTTATAATGGTTCAGCAACTTTGCCTACATCCACTCCTCAAGATGACACTTGAAAATTTCCTTAACTGATCCTTTTATGGGTGCAAGATCAAACCCAAGTGTTTAAGCTAACACTCAAACCTTACAAGTGTTTTCAAGGTTTATACTAAAAATTTTACAAGTGTTTTCTCAAAGGGTCACACTCAAACCTATACAAGTGTTTTCTAAGACTCATACTCAAACCCAATAAGAATTACAAAAGAGTAGAAAAGAAAAACTCCTTACAAGAATTTTCTCAACACTTAAAGAATAGCACAACTAAAGTTGCTTAAATAATTTTAGCACATTTCAAGTAAATACAAGAATTAATTTGATTTAATCTCTCAAACACTTAATCTTTTGTTAATCTTAAGTTCTCCAACCTGTTTGAGCTCCATACTATCTTATATTTATAGCATTGGATAAAATATGACCGTTAGAATCCAAAATATAGCTATTAGAACCCTTTCCAACGAATATTTTTTGTGTCAGAATCGCGGCAGTCGAGGCCGCTACGCCTGAGTCGTGCCAGCGACATAAACAACATTTTGCAACTTGACCTTCTTGAAGAAATATCGTACCTATGACTTGTTTTCTTCATATCTCAAGTTATACAACTCCAAATTATGTACCATTTTTTTTGTCGGAAACTGAGATGTATAATACAACTTTGCAGTTTAACTTAACTCCAAAATAATCCATCTTCATATCCTAAAAAATCATAACATTTTATTGCTCCAATTTATAAGACAGCTTGAGCATGCTTCACTAATTCTTCAATTTCTCCTTCTATAGAGCTCAAAATCACTTAATTCTTTTTCCATATGAAACCAGACATCTAGATCTTCAATTATATGAAATTTCATGCTCAAATTCTTATTTTATAGTTTCCAGAAATATTTTCAAGTTGTCCCATCTACTCTGTCCTAGTCTGCCATCTTGAGCATAATTCCTTCAAAAATTCATATCTTCATTTTCTAATGTCCAATGCTCAATTTAATTTTTGTTCCTAAAACTAGACATCCATATATTTTCATCCATTTATGGTTTGTCCTAATAACATCTCCTAATTTATATAGAATTTGGTATCAAATTAGACTTTGTGCAAAATTGTCAGTTTTCCAGAGTCGTGCCTTTGAATTTCCTCGAGTCGCGCTTGTGACTTTATGTGCCGCGCCCGCTACCGGAAAGACACTATTTACCTTTAGGCTACTGGAATTTTTGAAGATATTTTGAATTTAATTTCGCGTCTGCGAATAAACTTGTCACTCCCGCGACTTCACCTAGTCGCACCCGCGACTTCTTTGTGTCGCGTCTGCTACAGGAGAGACACTGTTCATCTTGAAGCTACTGGATAATTTTAGAATTTCTCAAATTAATTTTGCACCCATGACTGGAAAGTGTCGTGCTCGCGACTAGAAGCTTTTCAAGGCTGTGACTGACTTTGTCGCACCTGTGACTAAACTAGTTCCTAGCGTCGCACCTGCGACTACAGGAGGTCGTGCCCGCGACACATTCTAAAAAGATGCAATCTTCAAATATGCCCTCCCTTAGCATATGCACTCAATCACTTCTCTTTAAATGTCATTCAAGTCCTTTTTAATGTGTTAACCTATAATTAAGCAATGGTCATGATTTCTCATGTCTTGACCAACTCAAACAACATGTTAGCTCAAATAACACATTTATATTGTTTTGTTATCATCAAAATCAACATCAAGCCCAAGAGGGCTAACAATCTCCCCCTTTTTGATGATAACAAAACCATGCATATAAGTGTTCAAATAAATAAGCAAAATAGCTTAACCATTTAAAAATACCAATTTAAATATGAACACTTGTATATGCACACTTCTCTCCCTTTTTGATATCATTAAAAATATCAAGTTCTCCCCTTTTAAAAAATAATTTATGCCAATTTGAAATATTGGAGGGACACCAATGAAATCATACAAATGATACCAATTGAAATCATAAAAATTTCTCCCCCTTAATCAATCAAATAAAATTCAAGGGATTCAAGGGATCATCAAAGCAAAAATAATCAAAAATTTTGAAAAATTTTTAAAAATATTTTCTCCCCCTTACACATTAAATGAATGCAACAAACACATTCAAGCATCATTCAAACATATTCAAATATGCAATTCAATCAATTTCAAAGCATGCTTATTATTTGAATTGCAAAGGGGGTTGGAGGTATATTTATCTTTACCAAGCTCTCCTCCATTGAGGCTTGCTACCATTGCTCCATTGGTAGTGTCTTCTCTCATATGAGCTTTTCCAATTGTTGAAAGCCTCATATCCTTTGGTGCATGGCCTATGTGCCCTTCCATATGCTTCATAATCATGAGCTTTGTTTGCACCATATCTTCTATATGGGGGAAGATTAACCCTTTTTGCTCTTTCATTATTCCTCATGAATTTCTGCATATAAGAAGTGAAAGAATATATTTTGGTACCCATTTTCTTTTGGGTCCTTGGGGGTTAGCATTGAGAGCATGCATATGAGCATAACCTAGATGCATTTTTCTAACATGGCATCTATAGCTCTTATGACCAAATTTACCACAATAATAACAATGCAGTCTATGATGAAAAATATTTTTTGGTCTAGTGCATGCATGTGTAGGCCTCATAGCCTTGGATGGAGCCACATATGACACATGTGAAATGGAGCAACATGTATTATCATTTAAGTTCATAATTGTGGGTGGCTCACTATATTGAGATTTAAGAATCTCATCAAGTTTGTCTTTGCCATTGCAAGACATAGCCAAAGACTCATCATAAGTATCAATTTTAGCCTTTAAGGCTTCATTCTCATGCATAATCTCATTTAGCTCATGAGTCTTTTGGGTGATGGTGTTCTCTAATTCAATTTTAGATGAATTTAATTTATCTATCTCATTTTTAAAACCATCACAAGCATCCATAACCTTACTAGACATACTTTTCAATTTATCAAATTTAATTTGTAATTTTTGATACTTTGAAAGTAATGTATCTAATATAAGCATGGCATCATCATCATCATTAGAGGAGTTTGAAATATTTACCTCATTTGAAGGTGCATCCTCCTCAATTGCCATGAAGCATAGATTAGCATATTTATCTTTGCTATCTTTTTCTTCATCATCCTCATCCGATTCACTTGAGTCATCCTAAGTGATCGCCAAAGCCTTTTTCTTGAAGTTCTTCTTGTTCTTTAGCTTTGGGCAATCGGGTACAATGTGACCATGCTTGCCACATTTGAAGCACTTCATTTGATTGCTTCTTTGCTTGACTTCCTTCTCATATGGATTTTTGTTTTTAAGGATTAAGTTCCTTATCTTCAATGTAAGAATAGCCATGTCATCATCATCCTCCTCTTCATCTTCACTTTCACTTGATGATACTTCTTTTGAAGCAATGAAGACCAAACTCTCCTTTTCTTTATGCTTTCCTTGAGATAGGATAATCTCATGAGTGAGTAATTTACCCATTAAAATATCGGTTGGAAGAGTGATCAAGTCATTTGCTTCTTCGATTGAAGCTACTCTTGCCTTCCAATCCTTCTTAAGAATAACTCTTAATATCTTGCAATTTATGTCCTCTAAGGAGTATACCTTCCCAAGCTTTCTCATCCCATTCACAATCACTATGAGGCGATTGTACATTTTCGAAACCTTCTCATTTGGCTCCATTTTGAACAATTCATATTCATGAGTAAGAAGTTGAATTTTCTTACCCTTGACTTGGTTGGTGCCTTCATGAGTGGTCTCAAGAGTGTCCCATATTTGCTTGGCC
>CANXYC010162139.1:0-16196 GCA_948193065.1 Aleurites moluccanus | reverse complement strand
AAATGCCAACATACCAATATATGTTCCCAACTTTAATATATAAAATATCGCATTTCTAAAATTTCGATTCAAATCAATTTTCATTCGGAAATTCATTTCTCAAAACATATAGCATATATTAGTAAATTCAATATTATAAATTCACCACTCACTTGACAAAATGATAGAAAACCTAGCAGATTGGAGCACCTCGTTGCTCCAAACTAGTCACTAGGTCAACTCCTATAAATAAATAAAAACTAATATTGGAATATGAAGATAAATTCTAAAATGTCATGATGCATGAATTATGCTGATTCTAAAATATCTAGCCTAATTTCTCAAGAAAATTTGACAGAATTTCCTCTTAAAAACTGTCAGCCCCAAAAATTAACTTACTCAAATAATCATAATAACAGTCTATAATGCAATATTAAACACCAATTATAACCCATAATGCTATTTTATATCTAATTAAAATAAAATATACAAAATATGGTCAAGATTTCAATTGACAATAATTAATATTTTGGGTATCCAAATAAAAATCTAAAAGTATTTATGGATTTCTTATACTGCAGGATTAAAACTAACTAAATAAGAAAATATTAAATTTAGCCTAAATATTAAACTTCAAAATTAATTGACTAAAATTAAAAATTAACCCATTTAAATATTAAATTCATGCTCTAAACATAAAAAACTATTAGTTACATGAATTAAACGATCGAAAAATCAAAACTTGACATTCGATCGAGAAACAGAGAAAAAAAATCTAAAAAAATGTTTTGTGATAAAAAAAATATAATAATATATATATATATAAACGGCGGAGAGAGATTTTTTTTTTTTTTTTTTTTTTTTTTTTTTTTTTTAAGTTAAGCGGTGCGGTGCGATTGTCACAATATCAAATTTATCTCATGCTCTACTTTTTTTTTTTTTGGATCCATTAATTCTCGAAACTAGTGTCAAATAACTTGATATTTTAAGACTCTATCCTAACTTAAATGATTAATCTAAATTATCTAAATAATACTAAATCCGCATTTATCAACCGCTTAGCTTTCCTATTATTTAGCTTTCTCATTATTTACTTCTGGTGTGGGATTCACTTGTTTTGGTGATAACTTGGTCTAACAATTTAAACTGATACTTCAAACTCATAACTTTCTTAATGCATATTCTTACAACATTAATACAATTAAATAAATAATTCACATATAATTGGAGTCAAACTTAAAACCTATAGGCTTTAGATGTTAACCAACCCTATTATCCCTAAAGAGACCTACAATTAAATATATATAATAAGGAAAATTATTTTTGATGCACATACTCAAATAAGCTCAACTCAATAGTTATTAAAACTAGTGGCGGCTCCTATGCTTTGGACAAATTTTGGATGTATATTTTTTTATTTATTTATATTTTTAAAATTTTTTAAAATACTCAAAAAATTACTATTATTATTATTATTATTATTATTATTATTTTAAATTTAAATATTATATTATATAATAGAGACTTGCAATTCAAATACTATGAAATAACTCTTATAATAAACAATTGAAGTCAACAATTTTATAATAAAGCTTTGTTTATTTTTAAACTATATCAAAAACAATCTCAGAATTATAATAGGCCTTTGGATTACTTAGGAGAAGAATAGACATGCAACTCTAGTTGGTTGTAAATGCTGGAAGTTTTAGTTATATATCTAATATATATTTGATTACAGAGTAGTAATACACCCCTCCCCTTTCAAGCAGATGGTGGAATGAAGTGTAGCCGCAGCTTGTTTCTTTGCCTCTCAAACAAACTTCTATCCAATGCTTTGGTGAATATATCAGCCACTTTGATTACCCCTTAAGATGAAAGGTCCTGAAATTTTTTTTGAGCAATTAATTCTCCAACAAAATGATAATCTACAAAATGATAATCTAACTCGATATGCTTTGTCCTTGCATGAAAGACAAGATTAGAAGTTAAACAAACAATATCTATATTGTCACACCAAAGAGTTGTCGGTTGACTCATATTGAATCCAAGCTCACCAAGTAGAGAATTTATCCAAACTAGCTCAGTTGTTGCATTTGCCAAAGCTTGATATTCACTCTCTATAGATGACCTAGCAATTTTATGTTGTTTCTTTGTTGTCCAAGAGATTAAATTGCAGCCTAAATAGATTGCATAATCATTAGTAGAATGCCTATTATCAGAACATCTACCCCAATCACTATCTGCAAAACATTGCAAAGAGAGATCATATTTTCGTGAGATAAACAATCCCACATTCAGTGTATGTTGAAGCTAATGTAACAAACGCTTGATTGCTTTCCAATGATTCTCATTAGGACAATGCATAAACTGGCAAAGCTTATTAACTGAAAATACATGATCCGGTCTAGTGAAGGTGATGTATTGAAGTGCACCCACCACTCTTCTATACATCTCAGGATCTTTGAAAGAAGGAACCAAGAGTTTGGATAATGGAGGACTAACATCCATTTGCATTGCACAAGGTTTATATTCTAACATTCCTTCACGTTGTAATAAATCAGAAATATATTCGCCTTGGCTTATTAACATGCCTTCCTATGTCCGTGTGACCTCAATCCCTAAGAAATAATGCAATTCTCCCATGTCTCAGACTGAGAAAGCTTGTTGAAGTTCATTGACAAATCAATTTATTTGTTTTGCATTTGAGCTTGTAACCAAAATATCATTGATAGACTAGTACAAACAACTTAGAGTGAATAAAATTCAGAATAAATAATGAAGTATCAGCCTTGGAGGAGATAAAACCATGTTCTATAAGAAAGGATGTTAACCTATTAAACCAAGACCTAGGTGATTGTTTTAATCCATAGAGAGATTTGAGTAATTTACATACAAAGTCAGATCTACTCTTGTCAACAAAACCCATTGGTTGCTCCATAAAAATTTTCTCATCAAGGAAGCCATGTAGAAATGCATTTGATATGTCAAGTTGTCTAAAGTTCTAACCACTTGTTATGGCCAATGATAGAACAGTCTGAATTGTAGTGATTTTTACAACTGGGCTAAATGTCTCTGAATAATCCACACTACTTTCTTGTTTATACTCCTTTGTCACAAGATGTGCCTTGTAGAGATCAATTTGGCCATTTTGTTTCTTCTTAATTTAATATACCCACTTGTTTCCAATGATGTTTTTATGCAAAGGGCGAGGAACCAGTGTCCATGTGTTATTGGCAAGGAGAGCATTCACCTCATTTTATGTTGCTTCTTGCCATTGTGCATATGGCTTAGCTTGGGTGTACGTTGTTGGTTCAATTAGGAGGTAGTTCAATTTTATGGTAGCTGTTAGGGCATGTTTCTTTGGTATGGTAGAGGGACGTAGTTGCATCGTATGTGTTTGGTCAGGTTGAGTTGGATACACATGAGTGGGAGAATTACTAAGATCAATAACTAGATTAAGACTAGGTAAGGAAGAAGGTAAGGGATTAGGAGTTGGTGTTTTTGATAAGAGAAGTGGAGATGAGAATGATGGGTCATTAGGTTGTGGTGATAATATGGTTTGGTTTCCTATATCTAAAAGTTGGGAAGATCGGGATGAGGATGAAGGCAAGTTCATTGGATTGGTATCTCTTTGGTGAGTAGACAAAGATAAAGAAAATGGGTTAGGATTAGAGTCAATACTGGTGCCTCCGCATTTGTCCAAGTGAATGGGAATATGACCGGCCAATTCTTGCCAAACATAAGATGAGCTTGAGACTCTGTTAGTATAACTGTTAATATTTTTAAAGGGATAATTGCTTTCTTCAAATTTTACATGTCTAGTAAGATAGATTTTGTTTGTTTCAATATCTAGACATCTATAAGCTGAATGAGATGACATGAACCGAGACAAACACATGGTTTTGTCCTAAAGGAGAATTTATTTTTTTTGTATGGACGTAAAAGAGGAAAAATTGAGCAACCAAAGAATCTCATTCTTGAATATTTTCATTCGGTCTTGAACAAATTGAAATGTGGTGATTTGTGATTTTATGTAGCGGAAGAAGAAATTTAATTTATAAACATTATAACTACTTTAAAAGCATAATTCCAATATTTTAAAAGGACATTACTATTTGCAAGTAGAGTTAAACCAGTATAAAAAATATGCCTTATTTTTTTTTTTTTTGGATATGCCATTTTGCGCGTGTGTATAAAAACAAGAGAACCTATGTATAATGACGACATGTTTAAATAATGCGTTTAATTTTTGATACTCTCCAACCCAATTAGAATGAAAAGCCTTTATTTTGCAATTGAATTGATGCTCAACAAGAGATTCAAATTGTTTGAAGGCAAAATAAACATCATTTTTATTGTGCAAGAGATAAATCCAAGTAAACTAATTAAATTCATCAATAAATAAAACAAAATACCTATAATCCAAACTAGAGAGCATTGGATTTGGCCCCCCATACATCAGATTGAACAATTTCTTATGTTTTTTCACTAGAGTGTGTAACCGATGCAAAAGACAGTCTATGCAGTCTATGCAACTTTCCTAAAGCACAAGAAGAATAAATTTTATTTGAAGTGGATGAAGAAACTGGCAAATTAAAGTCCTTAATAAATTTATTAACTGTTCTACTATTTGGATGGCCTAGCCGAGCATGTTGTTCCTCTGTACTGAGTCTTTCACTTTAATAGGCTTGCTTCTGGTTGGCTGGAACCCGCAAAATATAGATTCCTTTTTTACTTGGTCCATGAAGTAGAGGCTTCCAATTGACCTGATCCTTAATAGAAAGTGAGAGGCCAAAATTCAAAGAAGCAATCGTTATCTTTGGTAAATTTTTGAACAGAAAAGATTTTTAATAACATTAGGAACATGTAAAACATTCTTTAATTTTAGTGGACTCTGTACACAAGGATACCGGTATGGGAGATTTGCAAACCTTGTACACCACCAACATGTAACCGACCACTGTCTTTGTATTCGTTGGCTATGCTCAAGCTAGAGATATCAGGGGGTAACGTGTGAATTTGTAGCTATATCGGATACCAATTGCTATAGGAAACACCTGCAAAATAATTTTGATTAGAAACCATAACATCAAAATAAACATGATTGGCTTGTGGAGAGAAAGACAGGCGAGGAGTATAATGCCTCTTGCATCTATCAGCCATATGATTTCTTAGGCCATAAATCTGAAAAGGACTTCTCGATCTTCTATTATTCAGAGAATAGAATGGTCATTGCTGAGTCATTTGTGGAGTTGGAAGTAGGAGACTGATGTATTCCGAGGGGACCGAGTAACAGTGTTTTAAGTGGTTGTTCATGTGCACGTTTAAGTAAAATTTTATGTGCAATAAGTTGACCATCGAGCTCATTAAATGGAACTAGGGTAGCTCTAAGATTTAGAGCTTTTATTATGCTATGTTACTCGTTGCCAATATTGCGGTAGATGATAGCATTAAACTCAGCAGATGAAATTTATCTTCCAGTAATCCTAAGCTCATGAGAAAAAGCCTTTGCTTTTTAAAGAAACTCAGTCACGGAGAGATCATTATTTTTCAATTTTTGAAGCTCAATATTTAATTGCAATTGCCTATTTTGACTGACAGAACCAAAGGCATTTGCTAGAGCATTCCAAACATCAAACGTTGTTGTCAAGCCAGTAACATAAGAAAATACATCCTTGGTTAAAGAAGAGCATACCCAGGAATCCAACATCTGACAACGCTAAAATCGGGTCTGATAGGTAGTATTAGGAACTTCTTGAGATGGATTTGTAGATGATAAAATTATTTTTAGGAGGTGGGGTGACAGTACCATCAATAAAAGAGGAAAGATTTTGATAATTTAGAAGGGATATAAACTGTGTTTTCCATGCTAAATAATTTTTGAAATTCAGTTTGGCAAAGGTGTGGTTTGCATTTAGAAAGCAAGTAATATGATTGGGTGTTGTTGGGGTTAAATTGGTGTTTGAGGAAGAGTTGGATTCGGAGGATAAGGAAGAAGCCATGAGAATAAGAGATAAAGAGAGAGTTATTCAAGTAAGTTTAGGAGAGTATGATACCATGTAAATGCTGGAAATTTTAGTCGTATATCTCATATCTATTTGATTACAAAGTAGTAACTACTTATACACAAGAATGATCTATAAATAAGGACTACAAATGAAGAATAAAGACTCGTTCTATTATCGAGGGATTTGCAATTAAAAGATTATTGACAGCTAAACTTAAGGCTAAGGTAACATAAAAGATACATTTATATTTGGAAAGAGATAATAACCATATCAGTCTTAACATTGACAGACATTGAAAAATAAAGAAAAATCAAAGCTTAAATTTCTTAATATAATAATCGAAATATTGAATGGTAAAATGTGGTGAGTAAAAACAATGAATTTTGAATTCGAAGTCACATGTGATAAAATAATCTAAATCAGCCAATACATTTGTTTTTTTTTAAATAGTGAATAAAAATTTAATCTAGTAGTTAGATTAATATTACCTCTTTGTTAAATATTGAATTTAAATTTTATTTATAATATCTAATATTTAAGTTTATACTTTATTTTTGGCATTAATTTAGTTTTATATTCAATTAATCACATAAGTCATGTTCAAGTTTTAATTATACTTTGAATTTTGATCATATTTTTTAAAAATATTTTAATATACAAGAACAAATATTATTATTTTTATTAAATTTTATATTATATTTTGATAATTTTAAATGTTAATATAAAAATATATATGGTTAAATTAAAAATAAATATAAAGATATTATGTATATTAGTTTGTATAAATTTTTAATTAAGACATATAGAAATAGAATGATATGAAAAAAAATCTTGATAAGGTGACTTCATATAAATTTTTCTTATGAAATAACTTAACTTTTGAAATAATTATTTAAAGCATGAAGAATTTTTTTCTAAACAATCCTTAAACTTAACTTTTACTTATATTAGTTGCAAGCTTGCATTTTGGCGTAGGTTTTAACTATATATTTTTAAAATATTTTAATATATACAAATTATTATTATTTATTATTACATTTAAATATTACTTTATGCTAATTTTAAATGTTAATATAAATAAAATATATGATCCAAATTTATTATATATGATTCAATTGAAAAAAAAAATGATAAAAAGATGTTAAATATATTAATATGCATAAACTTTAATTGAGATTTAAGATCAAAATTCATACCTCAAAACTTAAGAGGTCTTATATTGGACTTCCAATCCATGTTTGATTTGAGTTATAGAATTTTTATTTATTTTTATTTTTTTTATGAATGAGTTATAGTTGTTATTAATTTCATACTAATTGGGTTATGGTGCTTAATAAAATATTTCCCTATAATTAATTAAAGGGCAACCTATAATATGTATATAATTGAAAAAAAAAATATATTAATAATAGATTTGATAACTCAATATATAAAACAATATTACATGTTATTAAGAGACATTATTAATTAGTAGATATATGTCTTATTTTCAAGCACAAACCATAGTGAAAAAGTTTGTTTGAAATGTAGAAATAAAAATTACACATCTTTGGATAATTTCACACTTATAAATAGCGTTTCAAGTAGTCTTCCACATTGGTGTACTTCACTTCTGGATAAAGCTTGGTAGCTTCCTCTCCTTCCTCACCTATCTCAAAGTTTGCAAGACATCCCTCATAACAAACATGATAGTAATGTGTCAATCCAATTTGCTCTTCATAGCTTTGCCCTTTTTTGAGTTGAGAATACAATATTTCAAAACACAATTAATTGAAGATGAGAGTAATTAAGTAATAATTAATATTACATAAATTTCATCATATTTTGGTATCACCTAATTATAAGTGTATATATGATCTTAGATTTGATTCTATGCCTTTAATACTATTGCATAAGTTTAAGGTTAAATTTGACATATAATGTAATAATTCAATACTCAAGCAAGTTGCTAATAATTAAACTACACTCATAGCCTTATTTTATTATAGTTTGCTTAAATTAATGAATACGAGAACACAGTCTACATACAACGAGAATGGGTCCCAACTATAATAATATGACAAAGTTTATAGGTTCTAGAATAATCAATGTAAAACTTATTTCACATCCTTTTTTATATAATTTTATAGATTTTCTTCGAAATTATTTTTTAAATCAATTCAATATATAACCGAACTTATTTATTATTTGAAATAATTTAAATCTAATCCGATATGATTCAAATCAATCCAATCCGACTCATTTGTTACCTATTTGGCTAGCAAATGATTGAAGTTGAAATAACTTACGTACCTTTCATGGATTGTAAAAAATCTTCCTTGGAAATGGAAGACTTGTGAAGCTCTTTCCCAATCAAGTTCTCCCATATATTGACTACTTGTCTTTGAGACAATATGTTGAAGGGTGGCCTAATGTACAAGGTCTTATTGAGAGTACGAGGATCATCAATAGTCTTGATAGTGTACATGGCTATATCATCTTCATCAACATAAATAGCTTTTTGATTGCCATCTCCAAGCAAACAAACTTTATCCATTGGAGGAATTATATGACCAGGTTGACAAAGACCACCAACAAAATAACCAGCAAAGCAATTTGCTGATATGTAACTGAAAGGAATTCCAGCTTCTTCAATTGCCTTTCTAACCACCATTTTATCATCAAATGTAACTCTTCCAGGTTCCATTGCATTCTCCATTCTTGCTGGATCAGTCCCAAATTCCGAAGGCAAAAATCTCTATAATGTATAATTAATTTATGTTATTAATTACTATTAATCAAATGCACCTAATTAAGTAAAATAAAATTATTTGATAACTGAAAAATAAAATGAAAATTTATTCTATTTTATTTTGAATTCAATTTTCTTAGGAGATATAAACTTTAATAGGATATTTCGTATTTGTGAATATAATCCTATTTTGTTTCGTCTCGGGAACAAAATTTCTTTTTCTCCTTTTTTTTCTTTTTATAATTTTTAAGTTTGAAAAATTATTAAATATGATAAAAATATTTCTTTTATACTATCGTTATAATTGACCCATTTGTAATTAGAATAGAGAGACGTTCAATGAAATTTATTTTTATGTGAGTAGAAAGAATATACTCATATCAAATTTAATAATTTCTCTAAAATTTTCAAAGCAATTATCTACAATATAATTAGACAATTCAAATCAGATTTAAATATTTGTCAAAAACTAAAAAATTAAAATATATTTTTTTAACATGGATGCATATGTTTCGACATATAGTTTGTAGTATGAAATGTAGAAGTTTGTCATATTTTAAATTTATCAAATGCCAAATAAAAAATTTATATAATTTTAATTAAAATTTTTCCTTAAAAATTTTATATACACAAAAAGAAAAATAAAATCCTTACGATATAATATTTTTTAATTACAAACCTATGCCTATAATTTTTTTTAAAATATTATTTTATATACGATATCTGACTAAATTAATAAAATAATTTATTTATTTTGAGAAACTAATTATTTAATCTCTCAATTTTTATTTCGTCAATATATTTAGTTATTCTATATTTATTAAAAAAATACCATTTTTAATACCCATAACACTCACTTCCTCTAATTTGAGCTTAATAGGAACAATGATTTCAAGATTATAAAAAGAATATTGAAGGTTGGAATTAGTTGAGTTTCTCTGTATTTTGATTGCTTTTGATAGATTGAATCATTGAAATGTGGAGCCTTTTCATCTTCGTCTTCTTTCTTCTTCTTTTTTTTAATCTTTTTTACCATGAAAATTTTGAAGTATAGCCCATAATGAAATCAAAGTCATCTCCTTAGAGTCCACCAAATCCAATCAATTAGCTTTCAATGGATTGGCTTTTGTGGTGGCTAATCTTCCTTTACTCTCTTACTTTCCCATTTAAACTATAAAGCTGAATGATGGGCTGTTTTTTCATTCTTATTCTAAGCCACTATCGAATATATAAAAAACTCAGTCAATCCAACTATTATAGGAACAACCAAGAATAATAGAGGGCATAAGTGGTTTTGATGACTACAAATTTGGTATCTCAAAGCGAATGCTTTCAATACTTTCTTTGGACAATTTTTGAAATAGAAAATTTAAATGTATAAGAGAAGTATATTAGTTTTTTTTTTGGATTTTAACTTTTTTTTTTATATATATATGAGTAGGCAGGATAATTTATACTAGAATCGAAAGGGACTAAAGAGAATAAAACTCTTTTAATATTTATTTTTTAAGATTTTAACTATAATTGAAATGATTAAATATATTAATAAAATGAAAATTGAATGACTAAGTAGTTATTAGTTAGTTTCTCAAAATGAGGTATAATTATATTAATTATAATTTTTTATCTTTTTTTGAAATAAGATGTAAATATATTCTTCAAATATACTATAAATAATATATTGACACTTTAAATTTTTGAAAATACAAATATAATTTTGAAGTTATAAAAAGGGAGCAACGCGGTCCTTCTCCGTTATTCCTTTTCTCTTTTATCCCTCTCTAGTTTGTTTTGTGAGTGTTTGAATCTACTTAAAATGTGCATGAAACGCCGTTTTGAAATTTAAAAATATTAAACGGGTTTTTGAGTGTTTGACTGATTATTTCAAAACATCATTTTGAAAATTAAAAATAAAAAAAAATTAAATTAGATATGCCAAACTTTTTTGAAATTGCATTTTTAAAACTCTTTTTTTAAAACGAGTTTTGTACCCAAATACTCTTTTATTATAAGGGAGCAATGCGCTTATTCTCCGTTATTCCTCTCTCTCCTTTATCTCTCTCTATTTTATTTTATTATTTTATAAATATATTTAAATAAATTAAGAATTCATAAAATATTCATTTTAGATTCAAAAATTATACATAAATAATCAACATAATTTTTGTAAAATATATTTTATTTTGGCATGTTAAAATTTGAAAATTAATTCATTTTCAATTTAATATAAATTATTTAAATATAAATTTAATTTTTAAAAATTCTTAATAATTATTATTTAGTTACCATATTGTAAAAATTATTATACTCACATATAATTTCACCAATTATAAATTATAATTTAACTAATTTCATATAATATTTTTTTATAAAATAAGATTTTTATATCTCTCTCCATCATGTATCTCTCTCTATCTCTAGTAAGTTTGAACTAAAACATTTATATTTTCTTATATATTTTAATTTATATTATAAAATATAAATTAATTAAAAAAATACAAAATACAAAATGTGATATAAAATTAATTAATATAAATCTTAATATAAAATATATTTAATTATTTATTCTTTTAACTACATAAATTGTAAAAAAGTTTAAAATTAATTATTTTAAATTGAAATTTTATTTAATAAAAATTATTTGAAGAAAATATATTAATATTATTTTAAAAATAATTAAAGCATTAATAAGTGAGTAAAAAAATATAATTAATTAAATTAATAATTAATTTGGACTAGGTTATATATATAAGAGAGAGAGAGATAAAAATCTTATTTTATAAGAAAATATTTTATGAAATTAGTTAAATTAAAATTTATATTTTGGTGAAATTATATATATGTAGGAATAATATTTTTTTACAATTTGATAACTAAATAATAGTTATTAAGAATTTTTGAAAATTAAATTTATATTTTTAAATAATTCATGCTAAATCTAGAAAGAATTATTTTCAAGTTTTAATATGTAAAAATCAAGTGCAATTTTATAAGAATTTTATTGACTGTTTATTTTTAATTTTTAGATGTAAAATAAATATTTTATAAATTTTATAAATTTTTAAATATTTTTATAATAAAATAAAATAAAATAAAGAGATAATGGAAAGTGAGAAGAGAAATAGAGGAGAGGGTAAGTTGTCTCGTTTTTATAAATTCAGAGTCATATTTACATTTTCAAAATTTAAAGTATCGATATGATATTTATGTTATATTTCAAAAATATATTTCTATTTTATTTTTATTTTTTACCTTTATAAAGTACTTAATTTTGACATAAATAATTTATATATTATCATATTAAAAAAATAAATTTAATGCAATATTAAAAAAATTATCCATGATATCAAATTAACTCTACAAAAAAGAAAATCCACATCTACCTTAAAATTTAATATATTTTTTGCAACAACTGGAGAGACATTCAATTCAGTTTAATATCATTAGTTTTTTAACCTAATCTTTTAAATTTAAAATACAATTGTACTCAAATTTTTAAAAATAAATATATATTATTTTATCCTAATGTTGAGATTTTAATTACAATTATCTGTATGTGATTAAAATTAAAATGAAAATTAACATACCATACATATCATCATTTTCTCTAGCAACTCGTCACTAAATTCAATTATGTAATAGTCTCTTACCAAATTTCTCTAATTGTAACCTAATTTCAGAATTAGGGGAAAATAATATATATTTTGAAAGATTTGAAATTAATATTATATAATATAATAATTAGAAAATTTAAAAAATTAATGATTAAAGTATAGTAGAAATTTTATAAGTAAAAAATTAAAGTGTTGAATAATTAATAAAAATCAATAATTAAAGATGTTAATTTTGAAATAATAAAAATGGAGATATCACTAGGTAGCTTTTCAATTGGTATTTATTATTGTTAGTGGAAATGAATGCAACATGTTATTTTTTAACATTATTGTTGATTTAATGGAAAATCCATCAACATCATGAGTGTCCATGCAGGTCAATTTTTTTTATTTTTAAGTTTATTCAATTGTCCTCCAACTCTTGTGCAGATTAAATGAAATGGATTTAATTTAAATTAAAAACTGTGATTTTATTATTAATATGATTCAAATTAGTTTAAAAAATAGTTAAACTAAATCTTTTAACTTGATTATGATTTGAATATATGAAAAATCGAATAAAATCAAATCGAATCAAAATATACTAAAATTATATATTTTGATTTATATATAGCTAAATTTTAATTTTATATAAATTTTTTATTTAGTTATTTTAGTTTATGCTAAATTTTAAGATTTTTTTTTTTATTTTTAAGATGATTTTTATTACATAGTATAAAATTTTTATCTATTTAAAATATAATTACGCCTATTTTAATTTTTTATAAATATAATTTCAAGTTATAAAAATATTTTAATGTATATAGTACTTATTATTTATTTATTTTTTAATATTTTTATCTTATAGTATAAACCGACAGATCGATTGTCTAGTCCAAAATTTAAGAGTTCTCTAAAATAATTTTTAATTTTATTTAATTTGAATATAATTTAAATTATTTATAAATTAATATGATTAATTTGATTAAAATTATTTATACTAAACTGATGAAACTCAATCATAAACTATCCATCAGAAGAAATTAATTCTAAGTTAATAATGTGGGTGTCGATGTCATGGGGGCATGAATCTGACTTTTACCTACTCAGCTAGTCTTGAGATATTCAAGTTTGATTTTTTAATTAGATGATCGTGATTTTGCTTTGATTGGTGAGTTTCAGGTATGGGTTTTTAAAATTCAAATTTTTTTTCCAATTGTAGGTGATGATTGTGTGTTGAATTTGTAAAGTATGTTTTTGGTTAATGGTTTGGCTTTTAATTTCATATCTTCTTCCAATTGCAGGTGGTGGTTGGTTTTGGATTTAAATTCTAGAAAAATAATTTGACCTTTAAACGAGTATTTGAGAGATTTTTTAAAGTAGCTATTAGTTTTTTTAGTTCTCTTATTTTAGTGATAACGGTTAAATAATCAAATAACTCTATGATTTAAAATTTTTTTAAAAAAATTTTGATTTGAAATTTTTCTAAAAAAATTATTGCTTATTTAAATAAAAAAATTATTATATTTAAATAATATTTAAATAAAAAAATAAAAATTAATATTTATTTTTAATCATCATTAAACATATTAATAATTAATGGTTGATAATAATTTTATTAAATACTTATAATAATCAGTTTCAACTAAAAATTATTAACTAACAGTTGATAGGAGTAACTAAATCAAACATAGCGTAATACTTTTTCCTCTATCATTTATGTCATGAAGGGTACAATAATATCATCATCTATGAAGACTACCCATGACTATACCAGGTACCTCATACAAGAGATGAGTCCCAAGGCCATAGCTCAAGAAATATTGGCTAACTTGTCAGCTACCAAGTAATTAAAAGTTGATGCTTGTGCACCATGAATTCGATTTTTTTTTTTTAACTCTAATGAATGCTTAAATGAGAAAGATATCAAATTAGAAGAGTATATATACCTTAATATTAGGGGCCTCTTTAATAGCTTGAACAAGCTTGAGTTGGAGAAGGATTTGATGGCTTCTGATATGAACACCAGAAATAGCACAAATAACAACATCGACTAATTTCAAAGCATTCACAAGACTTTGATGGTCATTAAAGGAAGCCTTCACAAGATGAGCTCCTTTCTCTTTAAATCCCAATAACATTTGCACTTTCTCAATATCAACACCAATTTCTGGCCTATGGACTACATATGTATCATGCCCTAAATCTAAACTTGCCTTCACCAACCTCTTCCCAAAGTACCCAGTTCCTCCTATTATCAGAACTTTGCTTTTCTCCATTTCTAAATCTCTCTCTCTCTATTTTTTGTTGTGTAGTTGAAAGTGTCTCCTGTTTATATTATATATGCCCTTTAGTTTGCTACTCAAGGTTGATTTCTTTTTGTGGCTTTGGGTTCAAACTTCAAACAAGTTTTGCTTTACTTCTATACTTCCTAATTTATATTATTCTACAAACTGAGGGGTCCTACTTACTGTTGTTTTTTAATTAATCAGCTGGCATCATTAATTAATCTTTGTACATGCATCCATGAGTATACTGATGTCTTTTAGATCCAAATTAATTGATGTAAAGACAATTAATATAACTCATTAGGGATGGTAACAAAATAAATTTCTTATTATTCGTTTTTGTCTCGTCTCCAGCTTCAATTAAGACGAAGATATTTACTTTATATATATATATATATATAATTGGATAGAATTTCAATTAGATTATATCATTATTCATCCTACTTTGAACTCAACTTTAAATTTAAAAATTTAATAAATAAAATGATAATACCTCATCTATAATTCATAAGTTTAATAATAAAATGACTTTTATACGTTTTATTAACTTCAATTTATCAGTTCACATGTAAACAAATCATCGACGAAATTAATAAATAAAGAAAAGAGAGAATTATTTATCAATTGAGTTAATTCGTAGACATCATTGTTTGTAGAATGGAATGTTAAAAAACTTTCAGAAATATATATATATATATATATATATATATATTTTAAACATGTAGGTACATTGATGAGTTGGACTCATATTTTATTAAATAAAATATATTCTACAATCTAATTAGCTAAATCATTAATAAAATAAAATTTATTTATTTATTTTTTAGAATATTGAATTTAAAAATAAAAATTAAGAATTTTTTTAGGATTTCCCTCTACCAACCAGCTTTGTAGATAATGGTGAACTCGTTACTTTTAAGGCTTAGGAAGTAAACATTACCTATATATATATATAAAAAAAAAAAAAGTCAATAACCAGCTTTGCTTATGTTGAAAAAGCTTGGGAATTAAGCAATACCTATAGAAAAATCAACTGTTGTCATACTCATCCTAATTGCTTATCTTCAAAATTAAGGTGTCTATAGCCACAATAGAATATAAGGAAAGTTTTATATCACAGAGTCAAATTAATAAGCATTATATGGTACGAATGTCATGTGCAGGGGTGGAATCATCCTTGTTGTATATGGCTCATACCGAAACAAAGGACATAGGCACATTGTCGAATCTCGTTAATTCTTGTGTTCTTTATTTTATTGTTCTGTTTGATCGTTTTTATTCTTGTATTTCTATAGCCTGTTTCTCAACAAGTGGTATCAGAGCAAATTGATATGGCTGTTCAATGTGCGAAATTCGAAGTGGTTAAGTTCGATGGAACTAATAATTTCGGATTGTGGCAAATAAGGGTAAAGGATCTGTTGGCGCAGCAAGGGATCCTCAAGGCTTTGCGGGCTCAGAAACCAGCAAATATTGAGGATGAGGATTGGGAAGAATTGCAGCAACGAGCAGCAGGAACCATACGGCTGTGTCTGGCAGATGAAATCATGTATCACGTAATGAATCTAAAAACTCCTGGAGAAGTATGGAAGAAATTGGA
>CANXYC010162099.1:0-10664 GCA_948193065.1 Aleurites moluccanus | reverse complement strand
ACTGACTTCAAACCAACTCTAGGCCTAAAAATAGGTCATATAACATGCATATATATATATTCCATGCATTCACATATAATATTAACACATCATAAAGAAAGGAAAAATAATTTCCCTAAAGGTCCCTATCAGGGTTTAGGCTAAGGTGTTACAAATAAAATTTTAAAATGTTATATAATTATTTTTAAATTTAGATTTTATTAATTAACTTAATAATTGTACTTAAAAATATATTCATATCATTAGAAATTGAAGTTTTTCAATGAAAAAAATATAAAAAAAATAAATTCTTTGTAAATTAAAATAAAAAATAAATCTTGTTATAAGAATTCAATTGTGAAGTATATCAATATGCTCTCAGCGATTTTGAATAAGATTTTTTTTTTTTTTTAAAAAGAGGTTTCATAAATGGAAGAGAAATATTTAAATGTCTATGTTGACTTGGGTAATAAGTAGACCATCGCTTTAAAATTCAATTTTTTTGAACTAAATTATAAAAAATTGTGTAGATAATTTATTTTTTATTAAATAAAAAAAAATTAATACAATTAAAATATTCATTTTAGAGAAGCATCTAAAATTATAAAAATTTGGAGGGGAGAACAAGAGATTAAAATAATTTCATTTGAGTTGAGAATTTTTTACTGTAAACTTATATCAACTAATTAAATTATTATTATTTTTGAATTAGACTAAAATTATAAAAATTAAGAAGATTACTCGAATTAAAATTATATGTTAAATTGAATTATTTTCATCATTTAGTATTTTTATTACATCGTGTTTATTATCAAAAATATTTTTCTAAACGCTGGTTAAAAAATTTAGTATTTTAACTTATAAAAAAAATTTTCATTTGACCTTTTAAAATTTAGTTTTTTTTTTTTTTTTTTATATATATAATTAATTTTTAGCCCATTCAAAATTAATTAAAAAAATCATTAGTTTATAAAAAAAAAATTCACTTTGCCCATTTAAACCTAATTTTTTTAAGTGAGATTAATTTTCGACCGATTCAAAATTAATTTTTTGATTTCGTCTTTAAATATTATAACACTTTAAAATTTATCATAATTAATATTTTAAATTTTAATTCTTAATATAAAATAATTTTTTGTTACATTATTTTAGTCTTTGCATTTTAACTTATATTTAAAATTTTTAAACATAATATATTTATTTTTAATAATTTTGATTTTGATTTAAACATAAATTCAAATTTTTTAACTCAGATTTATTGACAAATATATGATTATTATTTTATACTTTCATTAAAATTAGTATAAGAATTAAAAATACTTAATTTGAAACAACATAAATTAAAATATTAATCAGATGCAATTTAATTTGCTTGTTAACAAAGTGAAAATTCATGAAAATTTATATTAATTTAATGAGAGTTATTAAAAATGAGGATTACGTTTTGTCCTTAATTTACTTTGGCCTATTAGACCTCATATGAAAATAATAATAATAATAATAATAATAATAATAAATATTAAGAGTGTTATTCAAAAAAATATTTAACTGTTAGAAGTAAGAATACCTTTATTCATTTCCACAGTTTTGATGGGTAACTCAGTAAATTCCATATGTGTGATTAAGGGTGAGCACATGTTTTCAGAATCGGACCGATTAAAAAACTAGTGAAGATAAAAAATCAAAAAATCAATCAAAATCAAACCAATTAAATAAAAAAAATCAATATACATGTATATATAATTTAATATTTATTATATATACGATAAAAATAAATATAATGTAATTATGTCTAAATCAATAATTTATATAAAAATATATTTTTTATGATATCAGTACAATCACATTAAATCAAAAGTTATATATAATAAGTTATAGACATTCACTTGTTCAAATATCTACTTATGCAATAAGGTAATATGCAATAGAGTCATAATTTTTGCGTCTGATAAAATTAAAATAAAATTACTAAAATTCTCTTAATTTTTTTTTAACTCAAAACATGACACTTTTTACTCGACAAAAATAATGTTGTTTTGATAAAAAAAAATAAAAAATAAATAAAATAAAAAAATATGACCCGCTTGAATCAAAAAATCAATTCTATTTGATCGATTTATCCATTTTTTAAACCGATTTTTGGAGACAGGTAAATAGGGGCTAACCAGACTAGTCCATGGTTCAATTTTTTATTTTTTTAGTTCGATCGGTCGGTTCGATCCGATTTTAATAATCATAGGGTAAGCATGAAATGTGGAATTCTGAATTGAAAAATAATGAGGAAAAAATTTTTGAAACCTGAAAAATAATCAAACCAAATTAATATAATGAGATGAGACTGATAATGCTTTGACCTTCGTATTAAAAATAGAACCGAATCAAATTATATCCAAATTAGTACTAAATCCTGAATTTCGAACCGATTAACTAATTTATGTATATTTATATAATTATAAATTTATAATATGTACAAATTTGTATATTTATATAGTTATAAATTTATAATATGTGATATATATATTATTATTTATATATGTATTTATATAATTATAAATTTATAATATTTTTATATATTATAAAATTATATCCAAATATCTGAATATTTGAACGGAATGAAAATATATGCGAATTAATACTAAATCTTAATTTGATTGAAAAAATTTCAAATCTTTAATTTTTTCTCGTTATTCTCATCGCTTTTATGGCTATAGAAAATATATTTTATCTATAAATTCATATCAAATATACTTTTTATATAAATAAAAATATTTTAATTAATTTTTAAATATAATTATATTTTTTTAATTTAATAATTCCTTTAATTAAATACATGAGAGAATTAATAAATAACATGTTTAAAAATTATAAAATTTATTAATTAAAATTAAAATAAAAAGTGAAATTAACTTTCTAATTATGGAAATCTAAATTCACTCTCTATTTTAAATTTAAATCATAAAAAATCCATTGAACTTTTATTTTTTTATATTAACTATTTATTATAGAGTATTTAGGACATACAAAAACTCCTTCAAGATGTTATAGCAATCATTCTTATGAAACTTCAGGTTGCTATTGTAGCCATGAAGGTTCATAGAACATTAGAAATGAAAAATTAGGATTTTTGAAGGAAAAATATATTTGATTTGTAAATTTCTATGTAAATAAGAAAAATTTTCTATTTATACAATAGGAGAAAATATATTTTTACCCTTATTTAATTTGTGTATTTTGATGTTTGATTTTGATTTTGCACAAAATTTGCTCTTTGTAATTTTTTGATAAAATCAGGACTCAAAAAAATTCAATGCTTTGTTTGGTGTAGGAGTTCCTGAGTTTGTTGTAATTGTTGGAGTGGCTGCTCTAGTTTTTAGGCTCAAGAAGCTGCCTGAAGTGGAGGAAGAGTATTGGAAAGACTGCCAAGAGCTTCCAACTGGTTGGCATACTTTCATTTGGGTCTTGTTAGTTTCTAAGCAAATGGTAGAGAGTTTATAAGTTTATGAATTTTACTCATGATTTACTAATTTTGTTGAAAGTACAAATGACAGCCAAGAGAAGAGTGAATTGGTTATTTGACAAATTTAAAATCTAATCACAAATTAAAATTAATTAACAAAATAATTGAAATAATTATAGTGAAAACAAATATTCAATATATATAAACTAATTCAACTATGAATATGTGTATATGAATGAGCAATACAATAATAAGCAATGAATGTAAAGAGTTAAGAGAAGAGAGAATCAAACACAAAGATTTATAGTGGTTCGATCAATTCTTGTCTATAATCACTCCTCAAGCTTTCTTTGAAGTTTTTACTATTAACCAATCCTTTTGTGGATGTAAGATCAAATTCAGACTCACATTCAAATCTTACAAATTGTTTTTTCAAAGGCTAACACTAAACCCTTCTCAAATTTATATTTTGCTAAAACTCATACACAACTCTTTTTAAATTTGTATTTTGCTAAGACTCACACGGTAAACTCATAAACAACTTACTTGCTCTTTCTAATCTCACTTAATAATCCAAAGAAAAGTTTAGAAAGAGATTAAGAACAACTACCCAACTTCCCAGGTGATTCATTTTTGTCAATCTTACAAAAGAATGAATTAACAAAGAAAATGATGTTGGAAACTTGATTTGCACTTATATGAACTCAATAGATGTTGTTCTTAACCTTAGAAATGTCTCAAAAACTTGTATTTATAATCCCAACTCAAAACTAGTGGTTACCCACTTTATTGGGATATATCTTGGTCTTCTAACAGCTATATTTTTACAAACTTTCTAGACATTCACAATTGTGAGATTTAGTGTCTCGGCTGTGACTTTCTCTAGTGGTGGTTGCGACTAAAAATGGTAGCGCCCTCAAATAGTTCCTTGTCTTGGACTTAAGCTACTAGATTGCTTAGTCGCGGCTGCAACTTCTCATTCGCGCTTGCGACTTTTACAACAAAGGACCTGCTAAGTTCATTTCTTTATATCTTGAACTAGACAACTCCAAATAATATTTTCTTTATTTTTTTTTTGAAAATTTTAAGATGTCTACTACAACTTTTTAGTTTTGATTAACTCCAAAATCATTTATCTTTATACTCCAAAAAATATGAACATTTTCTTGCTTTAATTTACAAGATAGTTTGAGTATGCTTCACTAATTCTTCAATTTCTCCTTCTGTAGAAATCAAAATCACTTTATTCTTTTTCCATATAAAATTAGATATCTAGAGCTTCAATCATGTAAAACATTATATCCAAATTCTTCTTATGTAATTCTCAGAAATATTTTTAAGTTTTCTTATCTGTTCTGTCCTAGTATGTCAGCTTGAGCATAATTCATTCAACAATTCATATCTTTATTTTTCAATGTTCAATACTTAATCCAATTTCTATTCCCAAAACCAGACATCCATATATTTCCATACATATATGGCTTATCCTACAAACATCTCCCAAATTATATAAAATTTAGCTTCAGTATGAACTCTAAATTTATGCTATAACTTATCTTGCATATAGTTAAATAAATATGATTAAATCACATAATTAATTGTTTGTAACATCAAAACAAGTAATGCATAGACCTTTAGGTCTAACAATGTCCCCATTTTTTTGATGTTGACAAATAATTAATTCAAAAGATAATCAAGTGCATATTATAATACTTCTATGATCAGATATAACATATAACAAGCACTTGATGTTCCAAAATTGTTTTCCCCTTTGGAAATATCAAAAAGGGTATTTTCAACTAAATTTTTGTAAGCTCCCCCTCAATATATGCATTTTTCAGAACATACTCCCCCTTAATATATTGCTCAAATAAATTTTCACTCAAATTAATAGGCATAAAAATATAAGGCATTATCATAGTGGTAACACATATTTATTCAATAAAGATTTAAAGTCTAGAGTTATCACTTCTAGCCATGAATTTTAACCTCTTAAAAGAGGTGAGCCTATTTTGAGTTGTGTCATCCATTGCACGTATTTTTACTCCTTTCTTGGGATTTCTAACAATATGACTTTTTCATCATCCATTGATTTCTCAAAATTATGCACATAATAAGAAGTCTTTGGTACCTATTTCATTTTGGGTCATTGGGGGTTAGCCTTTGTGCCTTTAGCAACCCAAACTAATTTGATTTTTGGTTGCTTCTTTTAATTGCACTTTTATGAATAATAGGACCATATTTATGAGATATCACATTATTTTTAATGCTATATGAATGATGCCTTTTTGTTTTGCAAAAATAGGATTTGTGTCCATAACTATTACATGAATAACAATATCCATTAAATTTGTGGTTATGACTATGTATGTGATGTCTATGAATATTTTACAAGTTTGAGCCATATGTCCTTGAGAATAATAAGAATGATAATGTCTAATGAATGGAGTTTCAAAATTCATACTTTTTTTTTTGTTTTTAAAAGAAACGATTTTAGACTAATTAATTAATTTTTAAGAATTTCATTCTCTTTCAAATTTAAGATTTCACCAATAACAACTTGTTTTCCTTTTGTAGACCATCATTGGTGGAAGTTAATGAAATAAGTTCATTATTCAAATGTTCATTTTCATTTTTCAAATTATTAATTTGATAATTGAACATTTTATTTTTATTTTTCATTTTCTCAAACCCAATGCACATGATTTCCAATGCATATAATAACTCACAAAATGAAAAATCATTATGAATAGAGTTTGAGGGATTTGATGTTACCTCATGAGAAAAAGTGTGCTCATCAATAGCCATGAAGTACAAGTTAGCAACCTCATCCTTACTTTCCTCATGTTGCATATGTGAGTTGCATGCTTGCTCATTATTGTCCTTATTATTTATGGAGGTTGAGCATTCCAAACCACTATTTCTTCTTGATTGTTGCATCATTTCTTCTTGTTCATCATCTTTTTGTTGTTGTTGATGAGTAGGAGTGTTTGTATCTAAAGTTTCATCAACTTTACAAAAGGTGTTAGTGTTATAAGTAAAATCAAGTAATTCCATATTTTATTAGCACTAACACATGAGGACACTTTATTATAATCATTTTTATTTAATGAGCTCCTTAGAATTTGTATGGCCTTAATGTTTAATGTAAATTATTTCATATAATGTTCATGCTATAGATTCATAAGTTTTATAATAAGTAAGCCATCTTCAATAACTCTCCATAATTCGTCATCTAAATCATTTAGGTAATCTTCCATTTTATTTGTCCAAATGCTATAATTTCTACCATCAAAATAAGATGGTCTATCTACTTTATATGCATAATACTTATATGTTTTCATAGGATATACTATTGGATGGTTAAATCCTAAGTGAAAAACACAAGTTCTGATACCAATTAAAAGTCCAAATGACAACTAAGAGGGAGCTGAATTGGTTGTTTGACAAATTTAAAATCTAATCACAAATTAAAATTCATTAACAAAATAATTGAACTAATTATAGCATAAGCAAATGTTCAATGTATATAAACCAATATAACTATGAATATGTGTGTATGAATTAGCAATGCAACAATAAGAATTGAATGTAAAGAGAGAATAAAACATAAAGATTTATAGTGGTTCGACCAATCCTTGCCTATATCCACTCCTCAAGATTTCCTTGAGATTTTCACTATCAATCAATCTTTTTGCGGGTGTAAGATCAAATTCTAAGTGTTTAGAATCATACTCAAACCTTATAAATTGTGTAAGGCTAACGCTAAACCCTTCCTAAATTTGTATTTTGCTTAGGCTCACATACAACCCTTTTTAAATTTATGTTTTACTAAGGCTTAGACATAACCCTTTCTAAATTTGTCTTTTGCTAAGGCTCACACGCAACCTTTTACAATCTATCATGTTAGATCTTTAATGTTCTAAAAATGCTCATTTTGAAGGGTACAAACAATTAATTAATCAACCAATATTAATTGATTGATTATATGCAAGGTCCCTTTTTTAGAATGCAGATTTTGGACTTGTAGTGCCCACTACATACGATGTAGCCCGCTACTAATTAAGTAACATCTGCTACACTATATTCACAGTCATTACATTTAATCCAAAAGATGTAGTAGCCTAAGTATGAAAGTGTAGTTTCGTTACTAAGATTATAGCGCCCGCAACTAAGTAAATCATAGCCGCTACACAAGAATTCACAGCCGCTACATTATGTCCAGAAGGTCCAGTAGTCTTAGTCTAAAAGTATAGCTTCCGCTACTATGGTTGTAGCGGCCATTACAAATAATTCACAGCCGCTATACGTTAGTCACAATTGTGAATTTCAAATCCAAAAGGTCCAAATGCCAAAGGGTCTAAGGAGTAGAGCAGTAGTGCCCACTACAGGAATTAATGTTCTCTACTAAAGGAGCTCAGAGATACAGAAACATTTTGGAGAAATTGAATGAATTGTCATGCCCGCTACATGTTAAGTATACATGTTAAGTAGCGCCCGTTACTAAGAGAATTCACCACTGCTACAGAAAAAGTTGCAACCATGAAGTTCTTCATTCCAGGAAGAGTCATGCTCGTTATAAGTAGCCCCCACTACTTACTTAGTAGTGCCTGCTACACCTGGAAATCTAACAGAAAAATAGCCATTGTAAATTTGAAGGTTTGCATTAAATGCACCCAAACGGCTCTATTAAGCTGAAGACTATTTATATGGGTTGATATGAAGTTAATAGAGTTAGAACAACCATTCTTATTGCATTAATTCATACCTTTGAGCATTCAAGTGTTCTTAAACTTATATTTAATTTTTTTATTGTAAAGAGAATTAATTGCTATTCTTCAAGGTTGTTGAAGTGTAATTACTTTATGAGAGTTGGGTAAAAGTGTAATACCCTATAAGTTCCTAACTCACATGTATGTTTTAATTCTCAGTTTGTAGTTTAATTAGTCTTGAAAAGAGGGAAATAATTTTAGAGACACAATTAGAAAGCGAACTTGATACTTTTCCGAAAATCGGCAGTGTCGGGAACACTGCCGAGAAATTAGCAGTATGGTCAACATAAGAATTTTTGAAGTTGACCTTGGGGTAAAAGATCACTATAATGCATGTGTAATTTTGATAAAAAGAAAGAAGTGAAAATCATTTAGGAACAATGAAAAAGTAACCAATGGCAAAATCGTAAATAAATGGAAGTTTAAGGTCAATAGTGGAAATGGGTCGGTCAGAGTTACAGAATGACTCTAAAACTATTTTTATAAATAAGTATAAATTAAAATAAGTTTATTGACTCCCCACTTTAAATTCTAAATCCTGACAGAATTGACAGAATAAATTACAAAAGATTTTGGACCAAAATGTGATATATGAAAGTTCGGGGATTAAGTTATAATTTGCTAAATAGGTTTTTCTATTTATTTCTTACTTAGAACATTTGGCTTCATCTTCTTCTTTCCTTGCTTGAGTGGCCAAACCATTACCTTGCTTCTTCCTCCATTTCTTCTCCATTTTCCAACCATTTCTTAAGGAAATCTAAAGAAAACTTGAAATCAATCATTGTTCTTCCATTCTCCATCATTGATTTGCTTGAAATCACAAATGAAACCTAGGATTCATTGAAGGACCAATTCGGGTAGAACCTCCATTCAAGATAACTAGTTAGTTTGTTCGATTTTATTGTTTATTTAGATGATTTAGAAGTTGAATTTGATGGGTTTGTAGTTAAATTGCATCAATTGATGCTAATTGATAGGAATACCCAATTTTGCCTAGCTAATTTGAAGTTGTAAGAAAGAGTTTGATGATTTAGTGTTTGATTTTGTAAATTGATGTTAGAATATGTTAATTGGATGTGAATAGGTGATTAATTGATGGTTTATTTGATGTAAAAATCAAATTTTGACCTAAGTGTGCTATTTGGCTTCATTGGAGAATTTGGGTGAAAAGCTAGTTTTCAAAGGTATTTGAAGCATTAGGTGAGTCTATTTTGCATCAAATAACTTGTCTAATACAATGAATTGATGATTGGAAACCATATACAAAAACTCCATGTTGGCCGAACCACCTAGTACTATTCATTGCCTTGTTTTTCTTTGATTTTTGCCTTGAATTCCCATGCCAATTTGAGCCATTTTGATGTTGTTTATTGTTGTTTCTTTGATGCCTATACCATTGTTGACAATGTAGCTTGATGTTGGTTGAATTGAGCAAGTCAATTTTGCACCCTAACTTTACCTATTGGCTTGCCATTGTATGCCCACCATGTGTTTGATGAAATGCCTAGTTCATTTGCCTTTGGCCTATTGCTTTGTATTTCATAGGCCTACCATTTGAATGCCATTGTCGCCAGCAATGTTAGCATGCTAATTGGCCCGCCGATTTTCCTTGCCGAACCAACCTTTGTTCTATACCTTTGTTGTTTACCATAGCCTTTATCCTTGATTGTATATTATATATTACAATGCCTTTGATTCAAATATCATTTGATTTGAAAGATATTGAGTTTATTGACAGTGATGATGCCATTATTGCTGAATGATGTCTATTGATGTGATATTCATTTCTATTGACCTAAATGTGGTTTGACAGAGCTGCAGCACTGACAGGATAGTGGGTACATACTGTCGGCAATGTGCACATTAATATTGATGCCTTAGCTAGGAAGGGTTATTGGTCCCGGCCATAGGACCTGATCAGTCTTATGCCTACTTGATATGTGATTGACTGTGTGATTACACATAGTCTACGTGTTTCAGGGCCCTATATCTGTTTTACCATATGATTCCATGACTTGATATGACCATTGATATTTCTATCGATTTCTGATACTGATTCTGTAAACCAACTTGATTGATACTGTCCAATGTTCCTTTAACACACACACACACACACACACACACACACACACACACACATATATATCATTGTTCTATCCTATTTTGATTTGCGATGCATATAGATTCACTGAGTATCATCTATACTCACTTTTTCATTTTTTAACCATTTCGGGAGAGGAGTAGGCTGCAGAATCCCGTCGTCTGAGCTCGGAGTCATTTTGGAGGTTTTTGCTTATTTTGAAGCTATAGGTGAGTTCTTTAGCATAACTTTGCATGATTTGCATGTTTATTATCTTTTCATATGTTATATATAATATATATGCAATTTTATAGCTTAAAGTGACTAAAGTCTCAATTGGCTCGTAAAAACGTCCGCCGCAAACACTAAAACTGAC
>CANXYC010161967.1:0-12563 GCA_948193065.1 Aleurites moluccanus | reverse complement strand
ACACCATTCACAATATATATAGAAATCAATTCTCCTTTTTAATATTTTCAAAAACATATTTGTCATATCAATGTGAGCAATATATATATGATCATAGTTAAGATCATCATTATTAGAGACAAAATTTATCTTCATATTTTTTTTTCTCTTTTTGTGATGTTCGATAAATATCAATAAGATATTTTATCATACGACAAGTATGTTACCAATTTTTTTCATACCATATCGATAATATTTACTTAAAAATTTTGTCCACCTTTTCTATTCTCATTTCTGTATAATTTTATCCCACTTCTGGTGGTAATAAGTATTATTATTTTATTCTTATGAAAAAAATAATTATTATATATTTACCTTTAAATTTTACCACATTCACTTCAGGGAAAGAGATAAAATTAGTAGGATGTGTTTAATGAATTTTTCAGTAACAATTTGTTATTTTATTTAGTTTAATATCACTCATTCACTTCAGGAAATGAGATTGAACCATGATACATTAAATTAATTTATAATATTTTTACAATATTTTTATCGATATTGCTACTACATGAGCATATTAGATATATGAAAAATATTAACATATTATTATTTATAAATATTTTTCACACATTAAGAGTTAATTCTAACAAAAAAATTAATATATTTGAAATAAAAGAATAACTTTGCAATATTAAAATAAATAAAATCACTATCATTATTAATACATGATTAAATTAAAAAAAAAAAATTATAATAACTATTCTAATTTTTTTTTCACTTATACTTCTATAAGATCTCAAATACAAATCATTTTCTTTTATTTCAAATTATATTTTAACAAGTATAAAATATTATAATCTATACAAAAACGAATATCAAAATTAGATTAGAAATTTTTTATGTTAGATGTATATTGAAAAATAAAATGATAATGTATAAAAATAAAATTTACTTACTCAAATACATGAATTATAATATTATCAAGAAAAAAAATTTTCAAAACTCAAATACTTCAATAAAAATGTTATCAAGACAAAGATCTCTAAATTTTTTCAAGAAAATTATCAAATATGTCATGGAAAACAAAATTAGGTAGAATAAGAATATAAGAATTTCGATATACCCATAATAAAAAAAAAAAAAAAACTCTAAAATATATAAGTATAATCTTATTATCAATAAAAAACGAGATATGCATTATAAATAAAAAATCAATGATAATATAAGAATTTTTTTTATAAGAATAATAAACTCATATATTTTTATAAGAATAATAAGCTCATATATTTTAGTATAATTTCATAAATATAAATAATTCATTAAGATAGTAAAATAAATAAGATGTATAAAATTAATATTTTAAGAGTAGACAAACTTACTTGGATTTAATTGCTTAAAAATAGAAAATCGTGCTGATAACGTGTTATGAAAATAAAGAAAACAATGATGATAAGAACAATAATAAGAATGTAGAAGAGGGAGTTTTCTATCGTCTTTTTAGTGTGTATTATAAAATAATATGAACTCATATTTATAAGGTTCATTTTCATCATATGTTACAATATATAAACCCACCATAAATTACAACATAAATTACAATATAAATTACAACATAAATGGTATAATAAAATTAAATTTAAATACAAAAATTTATGAGTAGTGGGATAGATGAATGGATATCCATATTTATCTATATATTTATAACAATTTATAAATTTTAACTATTATTTTATTAACTAAATAATTAATTCTGATAGAATCCGTTGATTTTTTTTAAATTTTATCCAAATCTTTCAATTTAATTATGGTTGAATGTGATTGGTGCCATCTTTACACTATTTAGTTTGATTTCAATTTGAAAAAAAAAATTAAAAATTTGATTTGATTTACAATTGAAGTATTTTCTTAATTTTAAATCAAATCGAACTAAAATTATATATATATATATATATATATTGCTTTTACTAATACGACAATTAAATATATTTAATTTTATTTTATATATATCCATATTTTTTTAACTTAATATTAATTTAAAATTTAAAAAAGTACCGTTTATAAAAATTAACTAAATATAAATAAAAAAAATCTAATTATTGAGAAAATAGATAAATTTTGAATATATTAATTAATAGAATATACAAGTTTTATATTATATATCCAATTATTTGAAATTTTTTTTTATCACTAATATTTTTATTCTTTAAATTTATAATAAAATAATGATAATTTATAAAAAAAATATATTTAATTTAAAATTAATAAATAAAAAATAATTAAATCAAATCAAATCCAATTAAATAGATAATTTAATTATAATGATGGTTTAAAATTTTTTAAATAAAAAAATTAATTTTTATTTAATAAAAATCTTTCAAATTTATAAAACGAATGGATGACATCCTAAACAACTACAAAGAAAGGGCGCGAATAATCTAGATCGTTTTATTATATAAGATTAGTGTCGTTAAATTTTAGAATTATTGAATTATCTGGTTTTGTTTAAAAAAATTTTTTAATTATATTAATTATTATTATAATTATCCATTTTCTTATTTTTCATCTTTGATCAATTACATTCATTCTTTTCTATTTATATTTAAGTTTTTTTTTTCAGAAAATATTTGTATTTATTGATTAGACTTAAATTAAACTAAATAGATAATAATTTAAATGTTTTGCTTAATTTAGTATTGAACGTACATTAATAGGTAAATTTAAATAATATACATTAATAAAATTACTATTTGAGCTGAATCAACGGATAGATGATTCAAACTGAAGATCAGATATGAGATCGGTTCGACCTTCAATTCGATTTTAAGAACATTCCAGAAGAAAACAAGTTGAGGTACATTATTGGATAATTTAATTCCAAGAATTCTGAATATATTTTATATTTTAACTAAAAACTTGAAAGCAAAGTAAAGAAAAGAAATGACTGAATCTGATTGGTGCCATCTTTCCACTAAGCCCCTTCCTTGACAAGTAGCGACAAAAGAAAAATATGAACAGTCAATAAGCGAGTAATCACTCGTCACTGCTACTTCTCAAGGAAGTAGAATAGTTGTACGGACTTTGAACTTGGAGGACTTGATAGTCAATTTGTGAGTCCATCAATGTCATTTGTCAATTTCATCTTCTTTTTCTTCCTGGAGTGAAAATGCTCACACTTCGCCACAAGTAGCATTTTAATTTAGAGAGGCCTGAGTTTTCTCTTCAGCTGATTTTTCAATTCCAATAAGCATTTGATTACTACCTGGCTGCTATTTAAGGAAAAGGAATGAATAGCAACTCCTCCTCCGGTGAGTGTAATTTTAGTTTTTGTTTCTCTTAAAAAACCTTTTGCAATTTGCATGCTCTAATTCTTCTAATTTCATTCTTCTTGTTGCTTTTTTAAAGGCATTGTAAATTCACCGGTGTTAGTTCCTCAAACTTTGCCGGTTGGTTGGAGATTTCACCCGACAGATGAGGAACTGGTCGGTCATTACTTGAAGCGGAAGAGGCGTGGTGATCCTGTGGATGACTTGGACATTAGTGAGGTTCAATTATGCAACTATGATCCTTGGGATCTACCTGGTAAGTAACTCTTCTCAAATTTCTCTCTCTCTCTCTCTTTTTTTTTTTTTTTGTTGGAATATGTTATTAATGATGAAATTTTGTTTGTGTAGATCTATCAAAGAATAAATCTGGAGATAAAATTTGGTATTTCTTTTGTCCTCGTGAGCACCATAAAAATAGTAAACTGGCTAAGAGAAAAACTCCGGCTGGATGCTGGAAAGTTACAGGGGACATTCGCTTAGTTACCACTGAAGACAGTAATAAGGAGATTGGTACTAAGAGGATTTTGGTTTTCAAAAATACTCAGTGGGTCATGCACGAGTATGAATACACTGCTGAACCCAACTCGCCTGCTCAGGTAATTGATAATACTTTGTTCCATTCTTGTTTTTAGAATAAATATAGCAAAGTAACACAATTTATTAATTATTGTTTGTAACAATTTGGAAATGAAATTCCTACATAGAAAGTGTAAGTAGAATTAGCAAGAATTTTTAACAGATATTCACTACTTTAGATTTTGGTGTTATGAATTCGCCACTGCAATTACGACTGCTATTTGTTCTGTTCATTTCCTCTGAATTTTTTTAGTGATGCAAGTGTTTGCATCTTTTAGAAATTTTGCAATTTACTGATTTTTTAATCCTGGCATGGAATTTTGTTGAATTCATTTTTATGTGCTTGTGCAGGGTAATTTTGTCCTTTGCAAATTAAAGATGAAGTCGAATAATAAAAAAAAAGTAATTAAAAAAACAAAGAATGCTGAACCAGATTGCAAGAAGGCAAGACCCAATGAGAAGGCAAGAAAAGGCAAATCAGATTCTAATTTGGCTTCAGCTTCTGCTCCTGCTCTCGAAAATTCAAATTCGAAGGGGGTGATGGCTTATTTAGCATATGGTCATGGTGAAACCAGTAACCATATGATTTCTGATGTAGATAATAAAAATTCAAGCATGATTGCTGCTATTGCAACCTATAAGAAAGGTCAATCAAGTTATTCCGAGACTTTTGATCATGACGATCAAAGTCAATATGAGATGATTTCTATCTCAACCTGCAATAAAGGTGAAACAAGCAGGCTAGAAGCTTCGAATTTTGAGAATAAAAAATTTTGTCAGATAATTGATGTTTCGGCCTGTAACAAAGGCGCAACGAGATGCCTAGTGGTGTCTGATTTGGAAAATCATAATCCAAATGAGATGACTCCTACTTCATCGTATGTGAAAAGTACAACAAGTTGCCCAAGGGCTTCTAGTTTAGAAAATCAAAATTCTTATGAGATGACTATTGTTTCAACAAATAACAAAGGTTATGAGGCAAGTTGCCTCAAGACTGTTGATTTTGAAATTCAAAAACCAAATGATATGATTAATAAGTTCTTTAATGAGAAAGGTAAACCAAGGTGCTGTGTCCCTTTGGATTTTGAAAACCAAAATCCTGGTAAGAGCATTGACATATCAGCTTCTACAGAAGGTAAGTGGAGTACCGAAATGCTTTCCGATTTTGATAATCAAAATCGCTTTAAGAAGACTGATATATCATTCAGTAAAGATTATATGACTCCCTCAATGGCTTCTAATGTTGAAGAAACAACATTTCAAGAAGTGCAAAGTCAAAATAAAGAGACAGATATTCCCATCCCTGGAGATAATCGGGGTATCTTGATGGCTTCTAGCGCCCAAGAAGGACAAGAAGCTATGTTACAAGAAGTGAAAAACCAACATACAAAAGATATGCTAATCCATGAAGATAATTATTCCTGGAAGGCTTCTGATGTAGAAGATACATTTTCTAAGGTGAGAAACGGTGCACTGTTCTTAATTTTATTCATGTGAGACACAAGAAGCAAATTCAGAACTTATATTTAATGTGATTCTTTCTGCAGATAAATCCTCAACTGTGGGATGATCTAATAGCAGCCTATGGAAAAGAAGGCTGCTATAACTCTGAATCACAACAGCCTATTCACACCAACAAAATCCCCAATCACAGTACTTCACCTACCTCTGCATTGATTTGAACAAGTTGTGTTCCCATATGGTTCCTACTTCAGAATTAAACAGCATAGTACTGGAACTGGAGACTCAGTATAGTATGTGCATGTCTGAGGAGGGCACATGCATCTGCTTTACATTAACTGCATTAGAAAGCAACTAAGACGATTAATATAGGAACCGAGCAACAGCTGTTGTTGTCTGGTTCTTTGCATCAATGGTTAATCTGTCCATTGATTGCCTGATAATAGATGAGCCAAGTTAGACTTGATTTAGCACCTGCAGCTTCAAGTTGTCTGGTTCCTTGTATCAATGGTTGTCCATTGATTGCCTGATAATAGATGTGATAAATTTGACTTGATTTAGCACCTGCAGCTTCAAGATATCTGGTTCCTTGTATCAATGGTTAATCTGTCCATTGATTGCCTGATAATAGATGTGCTAAGTTTATATTTGATTTAGCACATGCAGCTTCAAGCTGCAATCCTTCAGAATATAGCCTTTATGCATCTAAATCTGCAGCCATATGTTTATAAAAATGTAGTGAGTATTGAAAGCTATGGAACTATTGTTCCAGAGTTTGATTAGACTATCGTCTTCTTATACGAAGAGATATTAAATGGGAAGTCTTATGTAACTTCCATGTAAATTGTATCAAGAAGGAAGTCTTATGTAACTTCCATATAAATTGTATCAAGAAGGAGGTCTTATGTAACTTCCATGGAAAATGTATCAAGAAGGAAGTCTTGTGTAACTTCCATGAGGAAGAAAATTTCGCTACAGATTTCTTAGCTATTTGGTTCTAAAATTGCCTCTAGGACTTGTTGATATTTTCCAGTTGTTGTGCATGGATGCTTTAAGCATTGGTTGGCCCCGCAGATGTGTGGGTGATTAGTGTTTCTGCTGTTTGTTGCTTTGGGCCTTTTGCCTCATTTCTCCAAAAAAAAAAAAAAAAAATTAATTATTGTGTATTTTTTAAAAAACTTTTTGATTGAGTTTCTAGGAAAGTCTCAAAAATGGTGTTTTTTACTTCTAACTACTCTTCACTTACCTTAAGCCAACCATGAATTATATGTTATGTCTGCTGATCAAAATTGACCTAATTGAACATAAAATGAAATAGTATTCCTAAATTGATTCAAGAAGTCATTTATGCATTAATGTAATTTTGGCTCATTCTCTAAATTGAGATTGATGGTGTGCGTTTAGTATGACGTGATACTTGATGTAAATTTAGAACATATATATATATATATATTATGGTGTAACACTTCCTCCATCATTTAAGATTAATACTTGATGTAAATTTAGAACATTTTGTTAACACTTTCTCCATCATCTAAGATTAATAGTTAAAAATAAAATTATATTAAATTATTCATTAAATATTATTTTAAAATAAAATAAAATATTCTCTTTTGTCTCATAATATATGCCATAATTCTAATTTGGATTAATTATAATCATATATCTATATTTTTACATATTATATTAAAAAATTTATGTATTTTTAAAATTATATTAAAAAATTTATATATTTTAATTTCATTAAACTATAAAATCCTTTTGTTCATTTTTTTTATTTTTTTCGTTAATTAAATTTTAATTAAAATATTTATTTTAATACTCAAAATATCCCCTCTCCCTCTTCTTTCTATAACCAACCCAACCGAATCCTACTATCAAATCTCCAATTTTATAATTTATAATTTTCAATTTTGTTTACTTAATAAATAAGCCTTACTGCTCTCTAATTCACACCTCCAAATATTCATTTCATTTTTAATCAAATCAAACAACAAAAAATAAAAAACAAGGGGCAGAACAAATGCATTTATACAATGCATGGCTACCGCCATCGGTGGCGGAGGAGACCAAGAAAGAGAGAGAATCCTTCGCTCGTGTGGTCAACTCCGTCAAGACCTCTTACAAGTCCGATGATCCTGAATCTGTTTTTTGCTATTCTCAAATAAAATTTGGTGGAGGCTTGGGATTTAGAAAATCAAGGCGAGGCTTTGGCGGACCTCCTGGAAGTTGAGTACCGCCAAGAAAGGGGATATACAAAGTAATGGTAGAGCAAGGGGTGATACACAATTGGGAAAGGAGAAGGAAATCATGATTTTGGTTCACTCAGATTGTAAATATGCTAGATACTCTCAACATTTCTCTCATCAAATCCACTGCATCCAGTGTTGAGAGGGGGTTCGATATAAATTTACAAATCCAATTTATGGCTTGATTATAAAATGCTTATAAATGCTTGATTTTATAGGATAATTTGCAATTTGAGATATTAGATGTTAATTATAGATCTATTTTTGGATGGTTTCATTTTTGTGTTATTATACAACTTTTATTGATTGAAAATTTTTTATCTTATTTTGTATAAGTTCAAAGAAATGGGTTGAGTGAAGAGAGGGTTATCTACGGTGGTGAGACCAGTGGTGATGCTAGTGGTGGTTGTTGCTCACCGTCCAAGCTAGTGTTTGGTGTGGGTTGTGGTTGTTATGGTGGCGGCTGGTAAGTAGTGGCGATAGTGGTAGTAGTAGGGCTGGATTTCATTCATTTTTTTGTGTGATGGCAATGAATTTTCTAGGTTTCGTTCATCTGTTGTTTGCATATTTTTTTTATTTTTTTCGAAATTATTAAATATATTTTATTACTTAAAGTAATAAAAAAATAAATTAACCCTTAATTTATTATTTAGTTGAGAGTAATGTCATTTTAGTGAAAATTAGATTAAAACTGACGAGTATTTTAGATTTTTTATATAAATTTAATGAATTTTCTAATAAAATGATCTTATATTTTTAACGGAGTCAAAATATAGATATTTTTTAATATAATTTTAAAAATATAATTTTTTTTTAATATAATCGATGAAAATATAAAAATTTTATAATAATTAATTCATCTAATTTATGCGCATATTAAAAAAAAGAAAAATAGTCTTTTTTCTCTTCATTTTTTATTCTGTAAACTTTCATGTGAATTATTATATTCTCTCTCGTTTATTGAACTTAATCAAAAGTCAACTTTTTTTAATTCTATTTTTTTTTAAATCTCTCTCCTACCATTAATTGTTTTAATAATTTCCAATTCACTATTTTTTTTTCAATTTTGCAATTTCTTGATCCTTCGAGTCAATTTATTGTAGCATGAATATAATTTTGATCAATATTTGACTTTTCATTCTCTCATCAATGGCTTATTCTCTCCAATTTTTTGAGAGGTCAAAAAATTTTCTTGCTTGTTCTCTGGATTCTTTTGATGATTGTACAAAATTTTCTATTTAAACTTTCACTTTTTTATAAAACGAGAGGAGGATATAAGAAAAAAAAAAGAAAAAAAAAAAGGAGAAAGAAACGAGAAACATAATTATAGTGAAGATTACATAGAGATTTATGTGAGTATTAATAATAGTGAAAAGTTCAAGAAACTAATAAATATATATTATAAATTTTAATTAAAAAAATCAAAAGTAATAAGATTAATATGGAAATATTAGGTTGAAAAATAATACGGTGAATTATGATTTCTCCATATAAAATGATTCAATACACTAATTTTTTTTAATTTTTTAAAAATACACTAACTCCCCCTTAATAAATGTCAAAATATACTATTAGATCATTTCGTCCAATTTTACTGTTAGTCAAACCTAAAATGCTCAACAATGGTAATAAAAAGATAAAAATACTCTTGCCTTTTATTTTTAATTAATTACATTATATTTTTACTTTAAATTTTTTTTAGGGTTATATATTTTATATTTTTTGATAGTTTTGAAAATAAAATAAATAAAAATATTTTTTATTTTATTTTTTAAAAAATTAAAAATTAAAAAATAAAAAATAAAAAATATTTTTATTTTTTATTTTCAAAATTTTCAAATATATGAAAATGAATTTTTTATTTGAATTAAAAATTTAAGAAGAAATAATTTAATTTCTTCTTAAATTATTTTTTTAAAATAATAAATAACAAATAAAAAATAAAAAATATTTTTTAAAAAATATTTTTGTTTATTTTTTATTTTTAAATTTGTCAAAAAATATGAAAAATAAATTTTTTTTAACCCTAAAAAAATATTTTTTTAAAGTAGAAATAGGATGTGATTAATTAAAAATAAAGGGAAAAAATATATTTTTTTACTACCTTTATTAACTATATTAGAATTAACTAACGGTAAAATTGGATGGAAAGGGATACTAGTATAACGGGATATTCGTAGGGGGGAGTTAGTATATTTTTGAAAAATCAGGAAAAATTACCCCATTTAAAAATGAGACATTGATTTTGAAACAGACCAAAATAAAAATTAGAATTAACATTTAAATAACAAAAATGATAAATTATCTAATACCATTAAATTTATCCATATCACTTAAATTTGAAGTTTCATGTACAAATTTAATTAACTGAATATTTTTCATTTAATTAATAACATATTCATCAATTAATTTATATTCAAATCACTTAAATTTATTGTTTCATATATAAATTTAACTAATATATTACTTTGTATCCAATTAATAAATATTGATCAATTAATTTATATTTAAATAATTTAATTTTATATTTTATGCATAAATTTAATTAATTGACTAATTTATATCACATTAATAATATATTAATCAATTAAATTATATCAAATCATTTAAATTTAATATTGATATATAAATTTAATTAATTTATTAATTTTTATCTAATTAATAACATATTAATTAGTATCAATATCAATATCAGTGTCTAAAATGAGATTTAGGCGATAACCAACGAACGATTCTTTAGACTAATAGTTCCAAAAGTAAGGTAGGAACCAAGTTAGTCAATTAAATTGAGATTATACATAAATCAAACTTAATATTCTTCCCTAAACATTTTGAATATAAGTATGACAATCAATATATAAACTGCAACTAAGAAGCTCCCTTCCGAGAACTTTCTTGAGAATGTTGGAATATCAAAAAAATCAAATTCTCAAGAAATTCTTAACAATTAATATCCATCAAAATCTAACAATACTGTATTCCAGTTTCCAACGACAATTGCAATACCTATATACATGAAAAAAAAAACTTTAGGATTCTTCTGAATAAGGCTTTAGATTCTTTCTCTTGGCATGCTCACAAATGACAAATTTGTAAAATCTATGTAAATTTAAGGCCTCATTAGTAATAATTATACATGCCTCATTATTAATAAATCATTCCTTCATGAACTAATGAAAGGCTCATAACAAAGGTTCTTAAACTTACAAATATTCAATCATTCATATTGGAATTAGAATCCTAATCGATCCAATAATTGATATTCAATCATTCATATTGGAATTGATATTCAATGCCAATATTGGAATTGATATTCATATTGGAATTGAATATCAATTCCAATATTGGAATGCTCAGAACTGAACCCAATCATGTCATGGAGATTTATGACAGCAGATTCTTTTCAAAACCTGACCCTTATCCAACATAGATAAATCTGAAAGAATCTTCAAACACAATCAGATTCCATACAGTGAAGCACTTTTAAAGGTACTGTAGTAACATATTCCAAGTGGGTCTTGATATTGAACAACATAAATCTATGATCTTTATCAAAAAATTTCAAATTCATTAAAACACCAGAATAAACTCACACGTGGTTTTTTGATCACAAAAAAAGATCACATACAAATTGATCACTAAACTCCAACATATAATTTAATCATCAAGAACACTCTATATGCACAAATAAGACACATTCCTCATCAGTTGTAGCAGCAGAGTGAAGTGATTTCATATTCTGTAGCCATGAAGATTGAAACCGACAGAGAGACAGAGTTAAAGAAAGAAAGTATGATCCTTGATAATACAATAAAATTCCACATTTCAGTGAAAAAAAAAACATCAGCTGCTCTATTGACTCCTATGGAATTCAAACCTCAAACTCTATTTCACTGCTTGTTGGTCAAATTTTTTAATATACAACGTGACGAAAAATCTGTGCACTAAATACAAATCAATGAACATTAAAGAAACAAAATGATAAATAAAAAAAATTAAACAAAGGAAGTCATTAATTCTGGAAAAGTTGTTATGAACAGATTGCCAGCGTGGGAATCCAATAGATAAGCAAAGATTGGCTGAAGAACAAAGTAGCCATTATAAAGAAACGTTAGAGCCAGTTGTTAACACAAATTTAGTTAACAAACACGTGGAAGAAACAGTAGTCACAGTCAGCAAAAATTAGTTAGAAATATTCCCTATTATTTTGTACAACACAACATGAAAACAATAGAAAACTCTCTCTTTTATATTATTATTATTATTTTTCTTCTTGTTCTTGTTCTTGTTTTGTTTATTTTTCATAACACGTTATCAGCACGATTCTCTTCCATGCAAGTTTTTCTACTATTAATATTTTAATTTAATATATCTTATTTATTTATGTCACCATCTTAATAAATTATATATGATTTATTTTTATTTACATTATTTAGTTTTATATTCATATTTGCTATTAGAATCAAGGTTTTTCTATATTTTATTCAAATCTATATGATTTATTAAAAATAATAATGAAGTGTAGGTATTGTGAAATAATATATAAAATGTTAAGCACTTAAAATGATATGGCATATATTTTATTTTATTTATTTATATTTTTAATACTTATATATATTAATTATTCTTTTGATAAATCATATTATTTTCTATATAAAGAATATGTGTACCACCTTTATATATCTATATTTTATTTTTAACAATTTTATTGAATATTTGTGATTTTCTTTAGTCCACGTGATTTATTTTATTGTCTTGTTTATTCACATTATTTTATTCTATTGGTATGTATTATTTGTTTGATCAATAACAATAACATTTATTTTCTTTCTAATTTTTTTTTAAGAATAATAGTAGCATGGCTTAATATATTATATTACCATCTTTTACTTTTATTAAATAGAGCAATTTAATTTACATGTCTATAATCTATATTTATAATACAATATATTAAATACAATAACTTATATATGTT
>CANXYC010161941.1:0-12710 GCA_948193065.1 Aleurites moluccanus | reverse complement strand
ATTTGATCAAATCAAATAGTATACGCATGTGCTAGTCTTTCTGAATCAATAATGTCCATTCTCATTGATTCTATGACTAGGAAAATTTAGGTTAAAACATAATTGCACATGATAAGCATCTCACTATCATGATCATATCATAAATGCCTTCACGCTATGTTTATACCATGGACTTTATTAAACAGTTACATAATATTACTCTAAACAATAATAAGTACTAATTAATAAATAATGCCCTTTTATTGATATTTATTTCTAAAAACATCATTACAATGATTGTCTTTAGAGCACCTACACTAACACTTTATTATCATATGCTTATATCTCATGTTTAATGATGTATACATGCTTACTGAGTATTTTATACTCACCAAATAATGGTTTATAATTTTTAGAGGGATAAGATAGAGGAAGCTGATTCCAAGTCAATTTTTTTTTCGACTTGGGATGTCAAGTACATTGAAGTAGAAATTTATTCTCTAAAGGTCGTAAGTGTCAATCCTTAGAGCTCCATGGTACTGTGTATAATTAGATGATTAAGTACTATGGTGATATATGAATAGTGAAGTAATGGACATTTAAGTGACATCAAAATGTATTGTGATTTATTATTAAAGTTTAGTAATGAATGACTATAATGTGAAATGCTTAATGATAATGATAATGAAGTGATATTGATAGTGGTATGGAAAAAGCTAAAACGAAATTCACATGTTTTAAAAGAGATTTAGATATATCATATATGTCTATTAAACTGTGAAGTTGAGGGTATAAGGATGACAAATTATTGAGAGTGTAAAAATAATTCTTGTGCAGGCTATGTAATTTTTAAAAGACCCGATTTTGGGTTTGGAATAGCATTAAAATTATAAAGGAAACTCTAGCAAAATTTCTATAAAATTTATAAGTAATAAATGGAATTTAAGCATTGATGAATGAGTTAAGATTGTTTGAATGATTGATAACTAGATTATTCATGGGTTCTATAGGTTTTTGGTGACCTTAGGTCTACCCGTACCCTAGGACCATCGCAGCCCAAAAGTGGGTTGTGACAGATTAAAGCATGAAATGCATCATGTTTATGAGAAAGAAAAAGCACCCAAGTGAATCTAGAATAGTCATCAACACAAACAAGACAATAATGCTTTCCACCAAGGCTTGCAGTTCTAGTTGAACCAAAAAGATCAATATGTAAAAGTTGTAAAGGTCTAGAAGTTGAAACAATATTTTTTTGTTTAAAATAACTTCTAGAGTATTTGCCTTTAGCATATGCATCACAAAAACTTTCCCTTTTGAAAATTAATTTTGGCAAACTTTGACTAAGTCTCTTTTAGAATGTTTCGAAATTACATCCATACTAGCATGTCCAAGTCTTCTATGCCATAAGGATGTGTCCTCATCTTTAGATGAAAATAAACAAAGATTTACTTGAGATGCATTATTTAAGTCCACAAAATATACATTGCTTTAGCGATAACCTATGAAAGCTATCTTATTTGTTTTGATGTCTACTACTTCACATGTAAGAGATTCAAAAATAACTTTATATCCTCTATCATATAATTAACTAATACTAAGAAGATTATATTTCAAATTATCAACAAATAAAACTTTGGATAGAGATACATCACCGTTAACGATAGAGCCGGTACTGATAATTTTTCCTTTGGAGTTGTCACCAAAACTGACGTTTTCACTTTTGAAGCTGAGTTCCTTGAACTTTGTTTTATCTCTTGTCATGTGTCTTGAGCAGCCACTATCCATGATCCATTTGTCTTTTTTGATTACTTGCACCTACAATATAATGTGTGATTCATCCTTTCTTTGGTACCCAAGTCCCTTTAGGTCCATACATGTTAGCATATTTAACAAATCTTACATCTTTATCAATTTGGATTGATTCTTTTGGAATCCATACCTTCTTGATAGAGTAAGGTCTCCTATATTTAATAGGACATCTTTGTATAGTGTGGCCAAAATATTTAGAATGAGTACATTTGACTATCCTTTTAGGATCTAACATTTTCTTTTCAAAGAAGGTGTTTACCTTTTTGACTTTAAGATTAGTGTTATATCCTTGTAATACACTAGAAAAGCCTACCATAATTATATGATTAAAGTTCTCAGTATGTGGTTTGAAATCATCAAAATAACTAAAAATAATTTTAGAGACTCAGTTAGAACGACAACGAAATACTTTTTCGAAAAATCTCGGTGTCGATAACGGTGCTGAGAAAATAGTAGTCTGGTCGATAGATGAATATCTGATTCTGACTAGGGGTAAAGAATTATATATATAAATGTGTAATTACAGTAAAAAGAAAGAAGTGAAAAATGTTTAGGAACACTGAAAAAGTAAGCGATGGCAAAACCGTAAATAAATGAAACTTTGGGGTATAGTGAAATTTTGACTATTTGAGTTTTATAACGACTCTGAAACTATTTTTATAATACAGTATAAATAAAAATAAGATGTTTAAATCTTCACTTTGAAATCCAAATTTCAACAGAATCGTCAAAGTAAATCATAGAGGGAAATATGGCAAAAGAATAATTTAAGAAAAGTTTAAGGACCAAAATGAAATTTGCCAAATGTGACTTAGTATATAAGCCAACTTAGAAATTTTTTCTTCATTTTCTTCTTATTCTTGGCCGAAATTTCCCTTTTCTTCTCCCACCATTTTTCCTTCAAATTTGTGAAGGAAAATCAATGGAAACTTGAAATAAACCTTGAATCTTCCATCTTCCATCCATTCCCTACCTTGGAGAATCAAAGAAATTCAAGAACTAGCGCCTTGGAATTTTCAGCCAAATCATCAATTTGAGGTAAATTATTGTTTTGTTTGTTTCTATGGTTGATTTAGGTATATTAGTTGTTAATTAGATTGGGTAATGTGTTTAATTGCATCAATTAATGCATATAGCATTTTTCCCTAATTTTCAAACCCTAAACCTAAGTTGTATGAAATGGCTATGTGATTTTGGATTAGTATATATAGATTTAGCTCAGAATATGTTAATTGGAAGTTAATTGATGAGTTATTTATGGTTGGTTTGATGTAGAAAATCAAATTGAGAAAATTTGCCATTTTTGCCTACTTTGAAGAATTGAAGGCAAATCAATTTTGGTGGATTGTTTGAAGTGTTAGGTGAGTCTTTTATGCATCCTTTATCATGCCTAAAGTATTAAATTGAAGTTTGGAATTCATCTCCAAAAGTGCCATTGTGGCCGAACCATATTAGGGCATTTTTGCCTTTGGTTTTGCTTTATTTTGGCTTGTTTTTCCTAAGCCAATTTGATCAATTTAATGTTGTTTATTATTGTGTTTGTAATGCCTATGGTATTGCCTATAATGTGTGTTGTTTTTGATAATTGGGGCAATATTGGAGTTGCACCTAAACCTTGTCAAATTGTCCACCCAAATTTGACCACTAAGTGTTTGTCAAAATGCCTAGCTCAAAAATCCATAGGCTAACCATTTTAATGCCATCGTTGCTAGCGAAAATGGCATACCAATTGCGTCAACTTTTTGTTCATATTTGACCAACTTATGTTACATCCCATTATTGGTTGCCAAACCCTTGGTCATTATATAATCACTTGCTATCGCTATTCCTTTGATTCTATTGCTCATTGAATTGATTGATGATAAATTATTGATACTTGGTGATACCAGTATTGTGCAATGATATCTATTGACTTATTTCTTATTTCTATTGTTTTCGATGTGATTTGACAGAGTTGCCGCCCCGACAGGGTAGTGGGTATATACTATCAGCATTGTGCACATTGTATTATTATGCGCTAGCTAGGAAGGGTTCTTAGTCCTAGCCATAAGACCCGATCTGTCTTATGTTTATTGTATGAGATTGATATATGTTTGACACATATTATATGCGTTTCATGGCCCTATATCTATCTTGTCCATGTGATATACCTTCCTTTGATATGAGTATTGACTTTACAGTTATTTCTGTACTTGATTTTGTATCCTGAGATTTTTGAGCAGATTGATTTATTTATTTCATCTGCCTATTCTTTATTAATATTCCATTACCTTTTTATTGGTCGATGCATATTAGATTCACTGAATATCTTATATACTCACCATCTCACTGTTTTCCTATCTCCAGGTGCAGAGTAGGAGGTAGATATCCCAACATTTTGACACTGTGGATTCTGCAGTATTTTATATCAGTGTAATTATATAAACACAGTATTTTTGTATGTTCATATCCTAGCTGCTCCATGGGTTGTTTAGTATAGTTAATCTATGAACATATATGTATAACATATTATGGAGTTTAATTAATGATATAACATGATATGATGAATGCTACAGCCAATTGCAGTATAATTTACAGACAGTTCATAGATTGACAGAATGAATAGTAATTAAGTAACTGAATATCAAATTGATGGTAATAGATAATTGCATATGATACGGGGTTCTACGGGTGCCGGTCACCTCTGGCATCTCCCGCATCCAAGGACCGTCGCATCCCGAGAACGGGTCATGACAGAGGTGGTATCAGAGCATAGGTTACAGATATCAGAGTATAGGTTACAGATGAAATGTAACTAGGTTACAGAGGAATAGTAACTAAGTACAGTATGGGTAGAGTTAAGTGAACCATGGAGCATAGGAATTCTTATATCATCTTTTGTTGTATTCGTCGAGTATGTATGAGTATTCTGCGTTTTTGTAATATGTTGGGTGTGTTTTTATTTTCTGACAGTTTACAGAGATGTTTGACGATAGAGATAAAGATACCAGAGAGGTAGAGGAAGCCTCTAATGAGTCTCTAGCCAGGGAATTTTCTATTTTAGAGGAACCATCCTGGTCCCGACGGACTACAGAGGAGACAGAGAGGAGTGATGACCCCTGGAGGATAGAGATGATGAGGAGAATGATGGACTTGCGTTGGGAACTAGCAGATTTGAGGTGGGAACAACATAATATATCGCCACCTCTAGCACCAACAGCACTGCCACCCCTTGTTGTACCTACTACAATACCTGTTGCTCTAGCTCCTGTATAGCCAGCTGTGGTTCTTGGAGAGCCTGTTGTATAGGGAGCCCACCGAGTTATTGAGGAGGGCGAAGTTTCTATGTTTAGCTTTCTGAAGCTAAATCTGCCAGAGTTCAGTGGTGATTAGGCAATGAGCCAAATGACTTTCTTAAGCAGGTTAAGAAGGTAGTTAGGAGACTACCTTGTTCTGATATCAGGGCAGTAAAGCTAGTGGGTTTATTGCTAAAAAGGAAAGCCTGGACATGGTTTTCTCATCGGATGGAGCCCAGATTGTATGGTGATCATCCTCTTACTTGGGCTGAGTTTAAACGGGGGTTGATTGATGAGTTCCTAACAGAAAGGGTGAAGGCCAGTAATTTGATACAGTTTGAGCAGCTTGAGCAGGGTGGTAGGTCAGTGAAAGAGTATGTTGAGTAGTTTATCAAATTGAGCAGATATGCTGTCCAGATTGCTCCTACTAAGGCAGATTTGATTACCAGGTTCAGGAGAGGTCTATATGACTCATTGCATAATGCCCTATTGGCTATAGAGTTCATATCTCTGACTACCATCATTGACAAGTCTAATCAGATGGAAGAAAAATACAAGTCAGAGAGAGTAAAGAGGGACCAGAAAAAGAAGGGAGGACCCATATCACAGGATAGGAGGGAGAAAGTAGCTCTAAGCCTGGACACATTAAGCCAATGCTCAGGTTTGATCAGAGACCTCCGTCTGGTAGTCAGAGGAGGAGGACACAGAGTAGGGGATCTCCAGTGCAGCCTGTGCCAGTTTATTCTCAAGGTTCTTCTAGACTTGCTACACAGATGCCTAATGTGCCTACTTGTAGTTTTTGGGGTAGAAGGCACGGAGGGGAGTATCAGTAACAGACAGTGCCTGTCTAAAATGTGGGTAGTATGGACATTTTATCAGCAAATGTCCCTTGTGGGGTGATCAACAACCATATGCTACAATTTCTCAGCCCACAGTTCAAATGAGTCAGAATGTTTCTAGAAAGGCTCCTGGTAGGGGCAGGGGCAAAGGCAAAGGCATAGAACAGGCACTGAGCAGCAGTCAAGCCCTAGCAGGCAGAGGATAAGGGTGAGTTTTTGCTGTGAACACTCAGGAGGCACAGAGATCTGACAATGTGGTCACAGGTACTATTTTAATACATAATGAGATTGTTGATGCATTGTTTGACTCAGGTGCTACCCACTCATTTGTTTCACCCCATTTTGCACCTAAATTGAATAAAGAGAGACAATTGTTGAGTGTTCCTCTAGTGATAGCTACACCTATAGAGGAGAGTATAGAAGTGGATTATTATTACCCTGCTTGTGTGATTGAGATAGATGATAACATTCTGCATGCTGATTTGATTGAACTGCCCGTGTTAGAGCTTGATGTGATTCTTAGTATGGATTGGCTATCGACACATCATGCAGTTATTGATTGTTATGAGAAGAGGGTTAAATTCCAGCCTGAGGGGCAGCCTGAATTTGAATTCCTGGGTGATCGACGAGAGTTCATAATCAGTTTTGTTTCTAGAAGGATGATATGGAAAGGTTGTTCAGCATACCTGGCTCATGTGATTGATTTGCATAAGATTTATATAGATATTGATCAGATACTAGTAGTTCGGGAATTTTTGATGTATTCCCTGAAGAATTGCCAGGATTGCCCCCAGAAGGGAGATAAAGTTTGAGATTGAGGTGTATTCAGGCACTGATCTGATATCCATTCCTCCTTACAGAATGGCACCAGCAGAATTGAAAGAATTAAATATGCAATTGCATGAGTTATTGGATAGAGGATTTATTAAACCAAGCAGTTCTCCGTGGGGTGCTCCAGTGCTATTTGTGAAAAAGAAGGATGGCTCTCTGAGGATGTGCATTGATGATAGGCAGTTGAACAAGGTGACAGTGAAGAATAGATATTCGTTGCCACAGATTGGTGATCTGTTTGATCAGTTGTAGGGTGCCAATCATTTCTCTAAGATTGATATGAGATCTGGGTATCACCAATTGAGAATCAAGGAGGGTGATGTACCTAAGATTGCTTTTAGAACCTAATATGGATACTTTGAGTTTTTTTGTGTTGCCATTCGGATTGACTAATTCATCGACTGCATTTATGGATTTGATGAACATGGTGTTTAAGCCATTCTTGGATAAGTTTGTCATAGTGTTCATTGATGACATTCTTATCTATTCTAGGAGTAAGGAGGAGCATTCAAAGCATCTGATGATTGTATTACAGACGCTTCAAAAACATCAGTTGTATTCTAAATTATCTAAATGCCAATTCTGGCTAACTGAAGTGTGTTTTCTGGGTCATGTGATTTGTAAGGATGGCATTATGGTAGATCCTCAAAAGGCTGAAGCAGTTGCAAACTGGCCTCAACCTACTGGTGTTTCTGCGATATGTAGTTTCCTTGGTATGGCAGGATACTATAGGTAGTTTGTGAAGGATTTCTCCAAAATTGTTGCTCCATTGACTAAGCTGACTCGAAAATAGGAGAGATATCTGTGGACTGATGAGTGTGATAATAGTTTTCAGACTTTGAAGTCTTGCTTCACAAGTGCTCCAGTGTTAGCATTACCATCAGAGGATGAGAAGTTTACAGTGTATTGTGATGCTTCCCGAATTGGATTGGGGTGTGTTTTGATGCAGCTTCAGAGAGTGATTGCCTATGCTTCTCGACAGTTAAAAAAGCATGAGGTGAACTATCTGACACATGATTTAGAGATGGAAATAATAGTGTTTGCACTGAAGATCTGGAGGCATTATTTGTATGGATCTAAATGCGAGATGTATACTGATCATAAGAGTTTGCAGTATATACTTCAACAGAAGGATCTGAACCTCCGGCAGCGCAAATGGGTTGAATTGCTTAAGGATTATAATTGTGAATTCTTTTCCATCTAGGCAAAGCTAATGTAGGAGCGGATGCATTGAGCCAGAAGTCTATAGGTAGTCTAGCTCACATCTCAATTTTCAGGAGACCTTTATAGGTGTAGAGTTGGATTTGGGATCCTATGATCGAAATCAGGCTCTGATAGCCTAATTTCGGGTTAAGCCACTGTTGATTGATAATGTTAAGGTGGCACAGGATATGGATCCATACCTATTGAAGCTGAGGGGTGATATTTTGAATGGTAAGGCAACAGAGTTCACAATAGAGAATGATGTACTGAAATGTGGGAAATGGATATATGTACCCGACATTGATGGCCTACAAGATCAGATTATGAGAGAGGCTTACTGTTCATCATATAGTGTACATCCAGGAATTACCAAGATATACCATGATATGAGGGATGTGTATTGGTGGCCTGGTATGAAGAGGGATGTAGCTCAGTGTTTCTCTACATGCTTAGCCTATCAGCAGGTTAAGTTTGAGCATCAGAAGCCATCTGACTTGCTTTAGGATATTGAGTTGCCAGAGTGGAAATGGGAGCAGATTCTTATGGATTTTATAGTCGATTTATCGAGGACTACACGGGGTTATGATTCCATATGGGTTATTGTAGATCAATTGACAAAGTCTGCTCATTTCTTAGAAGTGAAGACTATTTACTCTGCAACTCAGTATGCACAACTGTATATGGACAAGATTGTATGGCTTCATGGAGCGATAGTGATGATCATATCTAATAGGGGTATGCAGTTTGCTTCTCGATTTTGGTAGAAGTTCTAGGAGGCTATGGGTACCCAATTACGGTTCAGTACAACTTTCCATCCACATACCGATGGACAGTCAGAGAGGACTATCTAGACTTTGGAGGATATGTTGAGATTATGTGTTTTGGATTTTAAAGGTTATTTGGGATCAGTATTTATCATTAATTGAATTCTCTTACAACAACAGTTACAATTCTTCTATCGGAATGACTCCTTATGAAGCACTGTATAGTAGGAAATATAGATCTCCAATATATTGGGTGGAATCGTGTAATACCGTAAAAAGTCATACCTCATATGCATAATTTAATTCTCAGTATGTGGTTTAAAGGCATTGAAATGATAGGAAATAATTTTACAGACACAGTTAGAAAGCGAACTAATTACTTTTTCAAAAATTGGCAGTGTCGGGAACACTGCCGAGAAATTAGCAGTTCGGTCAACAGAAGAATTTCTGAATCTGGTCAGGGGGTAAAAGATCACCTTAATGCATGTGTAATTTTGGTAAAAAGAAAGAAGTAAAAAATATTTAGGAACACTGAAAAAAGTAACCAATGGAAAAATTATAAATAAATGGAACTTTAAGGTGAATAATGAAAATGAGTCTGTCTGAGTTTCATATTGACTTTGAAACTATTTTTATAAAAAAGGATAAATTAAAATAAGTCTATTGAATCCCCACATTAGAATCTAAATCCTGACAGAATTGACAGAATAAATTACAGAAGAGTTGGGGTCAAAAACTAATTACTTGAAAACTTAAGGACCAAAATATAATTTGCCATATGATTTTTGTATAAAAGCCTACACTTAGAACAATTTGCTATCTTCTTCTTTCTCCTTGGCCAAACCACCATCTCTTCTTCTTCTTCATTTCTACTTCAAATTTTCCACCAAAATTATTAAGAAAAATCATAAAAAATTTGAGTTCTAACCTAGCTCTACCATTCCCCACCATTAATTTACTTGAAAAGCTAAAGGAAACCAAGGTGGAAAGGCCTAAAGAATTCGGGTGGAATCTCACTTTAAGGTAAGAAAGTTGTTTGTTCAATTTTATGGTTTATTTAGATGAATTTGATGATGAATTGAATAGGTTTTATGTTAGATTGCATCAATTGATATATTTTGATAGAAATGCCTAATTTGCCTAACCTATTTGAAGTTGTATAAATGGGTTTGATGAATTAGTGTTAGGTTGTGATGTTTAAGCTTAGAATATGTTAATTGGAGGCTAATGAATAATGTTTTTGTGGTTATTTTGGTGTAGAACATAAGGAAGAACAAAGTTGCCCTATTTGCCTAATTTAAAGAAAACTGGTGGAAATCAATTTCCCAAAGCAATTGGAAGCATTAGGTGAGTCTTATATGCATCAAATTACATACCTATGTCATTGGAATGTTGATTGGAAACCTATATGAAAAGCCTCATTTTGGCCGAACCAACCTACATTATTCATGCCTTAGTTTTTGCTTTATTTTTCCTTTGAATTTCTATGCTATTTTGTATCTTATTGTGTTGCCTACAATGTGGTTTGTTATTGGTTGAATTGGGCATGCCAAACTTGTACCAAACCTTGACCTATTGGCTTGCCATTTTGTGTCCACCAAGTGTTTGACAAAATGCCTAGTTGTTTTTGCCTTGGCCTATTGCTTTGTATTTCATATGCCTACTATTTGAATGTCATCGTCGCCAGCGATATTGGCATGCCAATTAGCCTACCGATTTCCTTTGCAGAACCAATGTAATAACCTAGAAAGTTCTAACATATATGCATTATTTAATTCTCAGTATGTGTGTAATACCCTATAAATTTCTAACTCATATGCATGAATTAATTCTCAGAATGTGGTTCATTAGTCTTGAAATGATGGGAAATAATTTTAGAGACACAGTTAGAAAGCAAACTTGCTACTTTTCCGAAAAGTGGCGGTGTTGGGAACACTGCCGAGAAATAAGCAGTCCGGTCAACAGAAGAATTTCTGAAGTTGATATGGGGGTAAAAGATCACCATAATTTATATGTAATTTTGGTAAAAGGAAAGAAGTGAAAATCATTTAGGAACACTGAAAAAGTAACTAATGGCATAATTATAAATAAATGAAAATTAACGGTGAATAGTGAAAATTATTCGGTCGAGGTTATAGAATGACTCCGAAACTATTTTTATAAATAAGTATAAATTAAAATAAGATTATTGACTTCCTACTCTGATATCTAAATCTTAACAGAATTGACAGAATAAATTACACAAGATTTTGGACTAAAGTGTAATGGATGAAAGTTTGGGGAGTTAGTTGTAATTTTCCATTTGGATTTTCTTTATATTCCAACACTTAGCAAAATTCCCATCATCTTCTTCCTTTGTTCTTAGCTTTGTCGAACCCTTTCTTTGCATTTTCTTCTTCCATTTCTTCATTTCTTTATCATTTTTCTTAAGTAAATATATAGAAAACTTGGAAGCTAACCTAATTCTCTTCATTTCCATCACCAATTTGAAGAAAGGAGCTAAATAATTCAAAGAATCATTGAAAGAAGATTTCGGCCACTTTGTTTTCTCGAGGTAAGGATGTGATTTTCTTAGTTTATTGGTTTATTTAGATGTTATTTAGGTTGAATTAGATGGGTTTGAAGTCAATTTATATTAATTGATGCTATTTGATGGAAATCCCTAATTTGGTTGGCTAAATTGAAGTTGTATGAAATGACTTGATGATTTAGAGTTAGTTTATGTTAATTGATGTTAGAATTAGTCAATTGGATATGATTAGGCAACTAATTGATGGATTATTTTATGTAGAATTAAAAGTCAGACAAGGTTGCTCTATATAGCTCATTTGGTGATTTTGGTGGAATTGGCTTGTACAAAGGCTATTTGAAGCATTAGGTGAGTCTATATTGCATCCTAAAACATGCCTAATTGATTGAATTGTTGATTGGAAACCTTTGGCAAAAATCATATTTTGGCCGAACCACCCTATACTATTCATTCTTTTGATTTTGCTTGGTTTTTGCTTGATTTACCATAGCCATTTTGAGCCATTTTGATATTGTTTAATCTTGTTTTTTTTATACCTATCTTGTTGTTGCAATATGGTTTGTTGTTGATTATAATGGGTATGTCAAATTTGTACCATAACCTAACCAATTGGCTTGTCAAATTGTGCCCACCATGTGTTTGATGAAATGCCTAGTTTATTTGCCTTTGGCCTATTGGTTTGTATGCCATAGGCCTACCATTTAAATACCATTGTCGCCAACGACGTTGGCATGCCAATTGACCTACCATTTTCCACCACCGAACCAAGTTTTGTTTCATGTCTTTCCTTATTTCCAAACCAATTACCATTGATTGTATATTGTCTATAACAATACTATTGTTCATATTGACAACTGAACTGATTGATATTGAACTGAGTAATATTGGACTGATTGATTTCTGGATGCCATTGTTGCATAATGGTATCCCTTGTTATTGACCCTTATATGGCTTGGCAGAGCTATCGATCCGACAGGGTAATGGGCAAATACTGTCGGCGATGTGCACATTGTATTATTGATACCCTAGCATGGAAGGGTTATGGTCCTAGCCATAGGGTTTGATCAGCCTTATGCTCACTAATACAGATATGATACTAGAGACCTATATGGTTCATACAATGTAACACCTTAGCTTAAACCCTTATAGGGACCTTTAGGGAAATTATTTTTCTTTCTTTATAATATATTAATATGATATGTTTATGCATGAAATTTATATTTATGCATGTTATATGACCTAATTTTAGGCATAGAAATGATTTAGAGTCAGTTAGGACTCAATCGAAAAATTTTAGAATTTTTGGTGAACGGGGGACCAAATGGTAGTTTTACGGCCCTTCGAGGTTTTATAAATTTAACAGTATATTTGAGTAAAGGAAAGAATAAAAGTGAATGTAAATGATTTTATTTTATTTATTTGAGAATTATATGGAAAAATAAACCCGGTTGAAGACAATTTCGGGTAAACAGCTCAACGG
>CANXYC010161921.1:0-21045 GCA_948193065.1 Aleurites moluccanus | reverse complement strand
TTTATATATCAAGAATGTTAATGCTGAAATACTTGTGGTATCCTTGTATGTTGATGATTTACTTGTCATAGGAAGTAATAAGGAGCTCACGGACAAGTTTAAAGAAGGAATGAAAGATGCATTTGAGATGACTGATCTTGGAAGAATGTCATTTTTCCTTGGCATGCAGGTGCAGCAAAATCAAAGTGAAATCTTTGTAAGGCAGACTAAATATGCAAAGGAGATCCTTAAAAAATTCAAAATGGAAGATTGCAAGCCAACAACAACTCCAATGAATCAAAAGGAGAAGTTCAGCAAAGAAGATGAAGTTGAAAAAGCTGACGAAGGGCTGTACAGAAGCTTAATAGGCTGCCTAATGTATTTGACTGCAACCAGGCCAGACATTATGCATGCTGTAAGTTTGCTGTCAAGATATATGCATTGTGCTAGTGAGATTCACTTTAGGGCACTGTTGATTATGGAATGAGGTTCCATTAAGTCAAAAATTTCAAACTTCATGTTTATTCTGATAGTGATTGGGCTGGAAGTTTAGATGACATGAGAAGTACTTCAGGTTACTGTTTCAGTTTTGGTTCTAGAGTATTCTCATGGTGTTCAAAGAAACAAGAAGTCATAGCACAGTCAACTGCGGATGCAGAATACATAGCTGCTGTATCAGCTGCAAATCAAGCTCTTTAGCTCAGAAAACTCATGGTTGATTTGCACATAGAGCAGGAGAGTACACAGATTTTTGTTAATAGTCAAGCTGTAATTTCAATTGCTAATAATCCAGTGTTTCATGGGAAAACAAAACATTTCAAGATAAAGTTTTATTTTCTAAGAGGTGCAAAAGCAAGGAGAGGTGAAGCTGATTCATTGCAAGACAGAGAATCAACTTGCTGATTTTCTAACAAATTCACTTCCTAAAGCAAGATTTGAATTTCTCAGGCAAAAGCTTGGCATATGTAGTCTCAAAGTCAAGGAGGAGTGTTGAACCATGTGACTCAAGATGCTGCAGATATTCAGTTGAAGGAGTCAAGAATCAATTACAATATGTCATGTTCTTTATGCTATTTTTTTGGTAGATATTTATGCTTTGTTGTGGCAGATTTCTCTGCAAATTTAGTTATGCATCTGCTGTATAAATAATTGATCTTTATGCTCAATAAAATTATTCAAATTTCCCTCTCATATCTTGTCTATATTTGTTCTAATACTAACAGTGCTCTATTCTGTTTGGACTTTCTTTATTTCATTTTGTTTTTTATGGATACAATTTTTTCTGGTAATTATTCCAAAAATAATACAAGTAGTAGCATGATAGTGAGTTAGTTATATATGTTCATTACTATATATGGTGCTTAGTTGATAGTAGAAATTTATAAACTATGTTATGGTGCTTAATTGCTAGTAGAAATTCATAATAAGTCATTCTCAATTTCCAATCAATTTTTATTCATATATTACATGCATTTTAATGTAGACATTCAAGTTCTGAAATTTATGAGTCAGTTTGACCATGTACAAGGGTAAAAGTCAAAGAAATGGGCTAATGAAGGTATTTAGTTTTGTACTTGATCTGGGTCTAATCCAATGGGAAACAGTGCAAAGAATCAAACTAATTGCCATTGGCAATGAATGACGGCGTATTTTACCAAATTATTTCATCTAAGCCTCCGTTTTGACAATTTAGGATTTCTTATTCAGTTTTAGTAACTTTTGTTTCCTTAATTTCTTTTAGTAGAAAATCTGTTTTAGAGTGCCTTTTAAAACATTATTTTTATAATATTTTATTCTCTCATTTATGTAAATCTGATGATTTATTTCTTTTTCGGAATAAATAACCATATTAGACAATTAAGATTTTTTTAAGATTATTCCATATACATAGCCAGGTAAATCTTAGGGTCGAAACAACTTTTGATTTGAATTAAAATACATTTTTGTGTGAAAATTATTTCTTTCAAATTTCGGTATTCTTTTTGAATGAATAAATTTTGATACTTATTAGTCTAGTATTCATTTAGAATCAATAGATTCTTAAAAGACTTCCGCTACTTACATTTGGTATAGATTCCAAAATTCCATGCATCTTTTATTAACCATTTCAAAATTCACTATATATATGGTCCTTTTCTCATTTTAATTTCAAGGTATTTAGTTTACATTTTGAAATATTTTGCCCTTCCTACAATTAAACTATTTTTCTACGATTGGGTTTTGCAGTATATTGTTTTTAAGCTTGAATAGCAGGAAATACGGAAGAAATCATATTTGCACTTGGTTTGAGTTGGCCTTATGGAGAAAAACCAAAACTCACAGTTGTTGGCTGCTCCAAAATGGTTTGTGTTTATGTATATTGGATCTTCCCTGAGCTATCTCTCATGGTTAAGCACACAAATTATTTCTGGTTAAAAAGCAAATAGAAGCTGAGTTCTCCATTAATTAATCTGTATTTGATATGTCACAGTTGGGTTTTCTTTCTTCAGTGCAAGGCACTGAAAGCTAAACTGGGCTTTTGAATTTGATGTGTAAAATCCTATTTTTTGGACCGGTGTAAACATTTCTATATATACACATAATTATCAATTTATTTCCAATTTTGGGAGTTTTTGTAATTTTAATTCATTTTTAAATTTCTATCGGCCCTATATAATTTCTACAGCAATGGATTGGTCAAGCAAAAGTTAAGATCATCAATTTGTTTTTCCATCAAGAACTAATTGAATCTACTTGTGGGCGCGCAAAAAGACGACTACTTCAATAGTACTGAAGAATTGTCAATTGGTTTTGGCTAAGATTTGTGTGGCCAATGGTAAACTGCTGTTGGTCTCTTTCTTGAGTTCATTGAGTGGAACTAGAAATAACTTCAAAAAAGCTATGTCTGTCTTCTTTCCTGCAATAAACTAGCTCCACGACCTTGCTCTTGAATAAAATGATATTTCGTGTCAATATGTTTGCTTCGGCTGTGAGATACTAGATTCTTTGGAAATTGTACAACATATTTATTATCCATGTATATCGTAGTCAGTCCATCTTGTCCAATGTATAATTTGCTCAAAATATTATTTGGCCATATTGCTTGGCATGTACAAGCTACTGCGGCTTCGTACTCTGCTTCACATGTCGAGAGAGCCACTGTTTGTTATTTCTTTGATGACCAAGAAAATGTTACTGATCCAATATGAAATGCATATCCTGAAGTGTCTTTTCGATTGTTTGAGTCTCCACCATAATCACTGTCTGAATAACTACTAATTTTGAATCTTGACAATGTGTATAAAATAGTCCCTCATCAATGGTTCCTTTGATGTATCTTAAAATTCTCTTTGCTACACTGAAGTGATCCTGCTTCGGCTTCTCCATGTATCTACTAACCAAGCCAACTGCATACATTATGTCTAGTCATGTTAAAGTTAGGTACCTGGATTGTTTTATGGGAAGATCATATCATCCATATATAAGCATAAAATCATTATATCTCCATCTTGATTTTTCTTTGTATATAGAGCAATGCTCATATGGACTCTTCACAAATCCATTCTTCTGAAAATGCTAACCTATCCTTGTATTCCATGCTCTTGAAGCTTGCTTTAATCCATAAAGAGCCTTCTCTCCTTTCTTAATATATCCATATGGTTTCTCGATGTAGATTTCTTCTTCCAAGTAGCCATTCAAGAACGCAAATTTCATGTCCATTTGACATATCTTCCACCTCTTTTGAGTTGCAATTGCTGTAAAAAGTCTGATAGCATCAATCCTTCCTGCTGGTGCTAATACTTTACCATAATTAACTCATTGTTGATGTTTATAGCCTTTAACAACTAATTTTGCATTGTACTTCTCTAAGTTTCCTTCTTGATTAGTCTTTGTCTTGTACACCCATTTAACTCCAATCAGCTTATGTTCTAGCAAATTTGTTAGGTCCTATGTATCATTTCTTTTTTATTGATGCAATTTCTTCATTCATGGTTTTCTTCCATTTTTCATTTTCAGCTGCTTCTTCAAATGTCACTGGATCACATTATGCTATTAAGCAAAATAATGAATAATCCAATATGGTCTGAATAGGATTTGTAACTTCATTAATATCATATAGACTTCTCATTTTTGTTGGTGCACCCCCTGCATTACTATTGCTGCTACCACCCGATGTTGAAGGTGTTGATGTAGTGTTGTTGGAGGCGATTGATCATCCCTCGGCTCACCTTGCTTTTCTAAGTCATTATCATCTTTAAAAAATAATCCTGCAACTTTCTTTTCTTCATCACTATCTCCAATAATATTTATTAAAGATGATCACCGTTTTAGTTAGAGGATTGTACAGTCTATATGCCTTGCTCCTTTTCTCATAGCCAATGAAAACATATTTTTCTCCTCTATCATCCAACTTCTTTCTTTTTTGGTCAGGAATATGGGCATATATTATACATCCAAAAATTCTAAGATGTTCCACTGTTGGTTTCCTGCCACTCCATGCTTCGTTTGGCATCTTGTACTTTACAATTTTTGTTAGACATCAGTTCAATAGATAGACCGCACATAGAACAGTTTTAGCCAAAAATGTTCTCAGCATGTGCTTTTCTTTTATCATGCTCCTCGTCATATCAAGAGTTGCGTGGTTCTTTCTTTCTGCAATAGCATTTTGTTGGGGGCGTATACGCAGTTGTCAGCTGGCGAATTATTCCATGTTCCCTGCAGAACTCTTCAAATAGCTTTGAGGTATACTAGCCTCCTTTATCTGTTCTAAATATTCTCAGATACTGCCCACTTTCCTTTTCTACAATTGCTTTGAATTCTTTAAATTTGTCAAGCCCTATGATTTTTCTTTGAGAATATACACCCAAGTTTTTCTGCTGAAGTAATAGTACCTGTTTCCTCCTAGTGATGTAATGTCGAATGAACCAGCTATATCTGAGTGCACAAGTTGCAATGTCCTTCTTGCTTTCCATGACTTGCCAACTTCAAAACTTTGTCTATGCTGCTTCACTTTTATACAAACTTTGCACAGTTGATCAGGATGATTAATTTCTGGCAGTCCACTCACCATCTTTGCTTTTGATAAAAACTTTAAGCCGCTGAATCCAAGATGACCAAACCTGAGATGCCACAACCACAAATTATCTTTTATGATGACTTCATACATTTGATTGCGTCCATCTGAATATTTAGTGTGAATAGACAATTTCTTGTCATTCCAACTTTTGCAATCAATTTTCCTTTTTCATTCCTTAACAAAAAAAAAGTGATTCTTCATGTGTATATCATATCCTTTCTTCATAAGTTGGCCAAGACTAAGGAGGTTGCTTTTCAAAGCTGGAATATAATAAACATCTGATATATACTTTTCATCCCCATTCTTTGTGAAAATCATAATCTTGGCTTTGCCCTTAACTAGAACCTTTGATGAATCTCCAAATATAACTTCTTTTTGGATTGTCTCATCCAGCTCCGAGAACAATTCCTTTTTGCCACACATATGATTGCTAGCACCTGTATCGAAGTACTAAATATTCTTTCTATAATCTTCTTCACCTTGGAAAGTGAGAAAAATGTATGAATCATAAATTTTGTCTTCCTTAGTAGCAAAATGAGCTATTTCATCAACTTTTAGAGTTTATCTACACTCATAACTGAGATGACCAAATCTATTGCAATTATAACACTGCAACTTAGATTTATCACCTCTTTGTTGAAATTTACCTCCTCCTCGGGCTTTGAATCCTTGACCTTGGCCTCCATTATACATTTATCGACCACGACCAGATGTTACTGCATCAGTCTCAAATCTTCTATTTGTTTCACCACATCCACCACGTCCGCCACAACCACCTCGAGTGTTGAAACCACCTCTATATCCACCATGGTTTCCTTTACCATGTCCAAAGCCAGTGCTGCTTAGATTTCCACTAATAGATTACTTTGCAAAGCTTGTTCCAAATTGCTAGAGCATTCATTATGCTTCATTCTTTGCTTGCGAGACTGAAAAGAATGCATAAGCTCGCATTAAAATTGAATGTTTTTATTAGTATTTTAAGTGTCATTTTGTAGTTAATTAATTGAGTTTTTATATAAGTTGGATTAATTTTAATATAGTTTTGAATTTCAATTTGAAATAAAGATTTAGCAAAACTTTGGTAGATTTGATAGGATTTAGATTTGATTTTGAATAATTTTTTTTTTTTTTTAATTTAAATTTGATTTTGATTAGATATATGATTTTGATTATGATTTTATTTTTGAATAATGATTTCTATTTGATTCGATTTTGTTTTGAAGGTTTAAAAATTGAAATTTTGGATTTTCAGTTGGGAAAAATTCGTCAGGGGATGAAATATCGGGTACCCGGTATCTGGAGCCAAGACCCGGTATTTGGAGATGAAAAACTGGTATTTGAAGTATAAATGGAACCCAAAAGACAGTAGCGAATACCGGGTACCGGTATTTCACTATGTACAACCGATATTTCGCTATACAACCGGTATTTCGTCAAATACATGAAATACGGGTACCTAGTATTTTGAGCCATGTACTCGGTATTTCATGTCCCTACCTGGTATTTTGCTCTGCCCTCAGAAATGAAGTCTATAAAAAGGCAACCAAGGCATGGGAAAGGCTAGAGAAAAGGATTTTTGAAGCTTTAAGACCTTCAATCGATCAAAGAGATCATCAAATAGATCATCAAATAGAGTTTTTACTTTCTCTACTTGTTTATTTCTTTGTTAATTTTAGTATGAATATGTTTAATTTATTGATTAGTTTACCTTTTCTTTATTTAATCATGTTGAACTAAATCCTTTTTTTAGGATTTAGATGAAGTTAATTGAATAATAAAGGTTGATGACAATGATTTATGATTTCAATTATTTTTAATACATAGTTTGATTTGTTAATTTTGATTTATAAGTGTTTTATAATTAGCCACTATAATCACTATCTAAGTTAGTTATTTCCAAGCGAAAACTGCAATAGTTGCTAGTTTATGGAATTAATAAGCTAAGGCATGTATCGCTAAGAGATTAGGGTACACTTTAGTGGATTTTATGAAATTGTTAAGGATCTTAATGAATTAACATTGATTCGGTAATCACGAGACTAGACATACACTTTAGTGGATTTTATGAAATTGTTAAGGATCTTAATGAATTAACATTGATTCGGTAATCACGAGAGTAGACACTTGCATTAATGTTAATGTTTGGATTTTTTCTCGAGAGAGACTAATTCATAATTTAGAGTAATCAATTCATCAAACACTATAGTTTTGAAATCATTATTGAGTCAGATCAACCGTATAAATTTAATTAACGGAATTTAAATTCTAGATATTTTTTTTATATCTTTCAATTCTAAGTTGAGTTTTCTTGTTTATTTAATTTTTCTTTTAAAAAATTCATCCAAACCAATTTAATTTCTTTCCAATTAATAAAGATAATATCAATTTTGATAATTGACAACGCCTCTCTGTGGGACGATACTCTACTTACTCTATTACTTGCTGAAGCGATTCGTGCACTTGCGAAAAGCCCGAATAACTTTTTGGCGCCGTTGCCGGGGAGGCACAACTATTTTGTCAATATCGATACTAATATTTATTTTTATTATTTTGGTTTTATTTTCTGTTATTTTTAATTGTTTCTTTGTGTGATTCTAATTGCAGGTTTATGCGAAAATCGGGATTAATAGACTTAAAGCCATTTAATCCTGAGATCGAAAGACAGTGCAGAAGAAATTGCAAAGAAACAAGGTTACGTAAGCAACAACAACTCCAACAATCACAAGATCAAACTAAAATGGCTAATGTTGGAGGAAATGAGGCTGATGTGGCGGCTAACCCAAATCTAAATGATATTCCGTAAGGATATCAAGAGCTGGAGGTTCACCATCAGCCACAACTGAGGACCTTAAGAGATTATGTACTTCTGAATTTGCATGGGGCAAAATCAAGCATAGCCCGACCTGCTATCAATAACAACAACTTTAAGCTAGATCCGGCTTTGATCAATATGGTCTCCAACAAGCAATTTAGTGGAGGACCTTTGGAGGACCGTAATGCCCACATCTCAAACTTCGTGGAGCTATGCAACACTGTAAAAATCAATGGAGTTCCAGATAAGGCAATTAGGTTAATGTTATTTTCATTCTCATTAAGAGATCTAGCTAAGGAGTGACTAAACAAGCATCCTGAAAATTTCTTCACAAGCTGGAGGCAGTTAGTTCAAGCCTTCCTTACAAAATATTTTCCACCTGGAAAGATGTTGAGATTCAAGAATGACATCTTGAATTTCAGTCGACAGGATGGAGAATCATTGTACGATGCTTGGGAGCAGTTCAAAGGATTGCAAAGGAATTGTCCAAATCACTGGATAGATTGTTACACCTTGTTACAAATATTTATGATGGATTGTCTGCAACCATTCAGATAACTCTCGATGCAGCTGCTGGAGGAGCATTAATTAATAAATCAGCAGATGAGACATACCAGCTTATCGAGGAGATTGCTTCAAATAACCACCAATGGGCCAATGAAAGAAGCCATCCAAATAGGGCAGCTGGTGTATATGAGGTAGATCAAATAGCAATGGTAAATGCCAAATTTAATGCAATTTTAAAATTGTTAGGACCTAATAGCAATATTAATAATGCCAATCATTGTAATGCTATATCTAATAATTTTGTGAGCTGTGATTTTTATCGAGATAACCATGCTTCTGTAGATTGTACCAATGTTGAGCAGATACAATATGTGGCTAACTTCAACAGAACAATCCTTACCTAAATACATACAATCTTGGATGGCGAAATCACCCAAATTTCTCTTAGAGTAACCAAAACAACCAGTTGAACCCACCAATGCAAGGTAACCAAGCTGGGCCATCCAAACAATTTGCACCACCTGGATTTCAAAGGAATCAATTCCAACCTCAAGAGAAGAAATCCAACCTGGAGGACATTATTGCAAGCTTAGCTAAATCCACATCAGATTTCATGCATAAGACAGATTCAACTTTGCAAAGCCAATCTGCAGCAATAAAGAATTTGGAAGTTCAAATGGGGCAAATGGCTAATGCAATGGCAAGAAGGAACCAAGGAGCCTTGCCAAGCAACACTGAAGTAAACTCCAAGGAACATTGCAAAGCAGTCATGTTGAGAAGCGGGAAGCAACTAGAAGAAGTTGTCCCAAAGAAGGAAGAAAAAGAGACCTCGAAAGAGGCGGAGAAAGTTGAGGAACCAAAAGAGGAGGAAGTAAAGCCCTATGTCCCTCCTATTCCATTCCCACAGAGATTAAGGCAGCATAAGTTAGAGAAGCAATATGAAAAGTTTTTGGAAGTGTTTAAGCAGCTCTGTATAAACATTCCATTTATAGATACTCTCGTTTAAATGCCAACTTACGTCAAATTCCTCAAAGAACTTTTGACAAATAAAAGGAAGTTGGAGGAAAATGCTACAATTGCACTAACCGAGGAATGCTGTGCAATTATTCAGAACAAGTTGCCACAAAAGCTCAAGGACCCAGGAAGTTTTTCAATCCCTTGAACTATAGGGAAAATGGAGTTTGAAAAGGCACTATGTAACCTTGGTGCAAGCATAAGTTTAATGCCAAAATTTGTGGTAGACAAGTTAGGGTTCAATGAAATCAAGCCAACAAGAATGACACTTCAACTAGCCGATAGGTCGGATAAATTTCCTACTGGAGTGCTTGAGAATGTGTTAATAAAAGTAGGAAAGTTCTATATCCCTGTGGACTTTGTTGTTCTTGATATGGATGAGGATATAGAGGTGCCCTTGATTTTAGAAAGGCCATTCTTGGCAACCGCTGGAGTATTGATTGATGTAAGGCAAGGAAAGTTAACACTTAGATTTAGAGATGAGGAGGTAGTATTCAACATTACTAAGGCAACTAAATTCCCACACATATCTGATAGCTGCTTTAGCATTGATGTGATTGACCAAATAGAGCAAGAAGAATAAGGAAAAGTGGTAGGAAAAGACCCACTTGAAAGCTGTTTAGTGAATGGAGAAGTATTGAAGGAAGAAATACCAGAAGTGGCTGAATGCGCATAACAGTTAGATTCAGCAAAACCATTGCCCTTTCATTTGAAAGACAAATTTGAATAACTAACTCAAAATGATGTGCTGGAGGTAAGATTAATAAAGGAAGCCTCGAAATTGGAGCTTAAACCACTTCCGTCGAATCTCAAGTATGTATTTCTTGGCCCTAATAATACTTTACCTTTTATTCTTAGTGCTAATTTGAGTGAGCTTGAGGAGGAGAAAACTTTAAGATGTTTGAGAGAAAATAAATTGGCAATAGGATGGAAAATTTCAGATTTAAAAGGGATTAGCCCTACTTTTTGCATGCATAGGATTCTTATGGAAGTTGATCTTAAACCTATGATTGAACATCAACGTAAATTCGAACAGGAAAGAGGTAGTAAGGGCCGAAATTACTAAATTGTTAGATGCTGGAATAATTTATCCTATTTCTGATAGCTCATGGATAAGTCCGGTACATGTTGTACCAAAGAAAGGGGGAATGATTGTCATAGAAAATGAAAATAATGAATTAATTCCCACTAGAACAGTAACGGGTTGGAGAGTTTGCATTGATTATAGAAAACTAAATAATGCAACCCGTAAAGATTATTTTCCTTTACCATTCATTGATCAAATGCTTGAATGATTGACCGGAAATGTATATTTTTGTTTCTTAGATAGTTTTCCAGGATACTTTCAAGTAGCAATTGCACCAGAGGTCCAAGAGAAAATGACATTTACATGTCCTTATGGGATATTTGCCTATAGACGGATGCCATTCGGTCTATGCAATGCACCAACCACTTTCCAAAGGTGCATGATGACAATCTTCACTGAGTTCGTAGAGAAAATCATGGAAGTTTTCATGGATGACTTTACTGTGTATGGGACGTCATTTGATGATTGTTTGATAAATCTCGAAAAAGTGTTGAAACGGTGCATTGAAACCAATTTGGTACTAAATTGGGAGAAGTGTCATTTTATGGTTCAAGAAGGAATTGTGCTCGGACACAAAATTTCAGAGAAAGGAATTGAGGTGGACAAAGCAAAGGTTGAAGTGATAAGGAAATTGCCACCTCCAACCAATGTAAAGGGAGTAAGAAGTTTCCTTTGGCATGCAGATTTTTATAGATATTTTATTAAAGATTTTTCAAAAATTGCAAAACCTTTGTGTAATTTACTTTATAAAGATGCAGTTTTTGACTTTAATGAAAGTTGTCTAGATGCTTTTAACAGGTTGAAGGAAGCTCTTACGAAAGCTCCAATTATTTCACCACCAGATTGAAGTTTGCCCTTTGAAATTCTTTGTGATGCTAGTGATTTTGCTATTGGAGTAGTGCTAGGACAAAGAAAAGACAAGAAAGTATATGTGATAAACTACGCTAGCAAGGTGCTTGATGATGCTCAGAATAATTACACCACAACTGAAATAGAAATGCTAGCAATCATAACTGCATTGGATAAATTCAGGTCATATATAGTGGGCTCAAAGACTACCATTTTTACAGACCATGCAGCAATAAGGTACTTGGTAAGGAAGAAAGAAGCCAAGCCGCGGTTAATTAGATGGGTTCTACTTATGACTAAATTTGATCAATTGGGGAAGGTTTGCAACTTTTAATTTGCCTACATACAATGAGTTAACCTTTGAGTTTCTAAGTTCACTTAGTACTAGGGCATATTTTGAACCATTGCATAAGGAATATTTGGGGTTTTATTTGTTTGGAGTCAAACGAAAATTAACTCTTGATCAATTTTATGAAATTTTCGGACTCACTAATTCGGGAATTAGACGAGAACCCACGAGATTTAAGGCTAAAGAAGTTTAGGCCAATATAACAAATGGCATGAATTATACTACCAATACAGCTTATGCCAAGCACATTATGGATCATGCCATTCGTTATATTCATAGGCTTATGACCTACACTATTTTTGGGCGAGGGGATACCAATAGCAAAGTTTCGAGGCAAGAGTTATTTTTTATTTGGTGTATGTTGGAGAAACAATAAATTAATTCAGGGTTTTGGCTCTTGTCTCATTTGAAAAATTTAAGTAATGCCACAACGGAAAAAATAGTGGGTACTGCATAAATAACGACAACTACTAATTTTTATGGTACTCGACTTTCGGAGTTTGGATTAGTTCCTAAACGGGGGGTGGAAACCATTGATTTGTCAGTTTGCTTGAAGATGGGTTTATGTGTAATCGGACATGATGGAGCAAATCATTTGGTCGATATAGAAGGGAATTTAATTCCTCGAACCACACCTATGCCACACAGTACGCCTATCATCGACCAACCCCAAGAAGAGGAGGACTTGGAGGATGAGGAAACAATATTGAGCTTAGAAGTCTTAAACTTCAGAGACAATTAGGCTTTAGATTTATTCAAATATAAATATTTAAAAAAATTGAATTCTTTATCATACATTTTGAGGATCATTTCACTGGTAGTCTCTGAAATATTGACTAATGCACATTATCGTTCTTAAACTTTAAAATATAACACAAAAATCCTTAGACTTTTAACTTAGTTTCTCTAGCAGTCCTTAGCCGCCCCAAACTAATGTTATTTCTATTTTAACCCCCAAAAGTCCTCTTCCTCTTTCAAAGAAATCCAAAAAACCCCTCTTTTAGGCTCTAATACCATTCAAGTGAGTCTGCCCTCCCTCTAATTACTTTGTTAAGAGGCGAAATTACAGAGAGCTACTCTTAAAGATCTTTTAAAGGGTTTTTTCTTTTATTTTTGATTTCTTTCAGCTTTTTATACTCGTTGTGATAACGAGAGCTAACAATAAGTCTTAAAGGGCCTTTGTTCTCAAGGAAAATTTTCTTAAATTCACTCTGCCTAAGAGTCAACTCTTCTAAATTTTTGAACAATTTATCTATAGAATTATTTAAAGAGTCTAAACGATCTATAATAGAATTTAATAACCCTATTACTGGATTCTTACCTACACCGTGATCTAGGTGATGACAATCAGGATAAGAGCAACCCGAAGAATTACTGGTCATCCAATAATCATGCAAAAGCACCAAGCCTTTCTAAATAATGAAAATTATTAAACTCAAGTTCTTGGTCTAGAAAATTTTTAAGTTCAAAATCTCTTTTATTAGGCTTCTCAAGTCTTTCAATCCTTTCTATAGCAACAGGTAATTCTCTTATTCTTTGTTCATATAAAGCAAAGAAAGGATCTTGCAGTCTAAGACTGGCACTCAACTCTTCCCTCCTAGCCTGAGTTATAGCTAGACCTCTAAGCCAATTATTATTAGCAGATCGGGTGGAAGACATAAACGTTTAATTATAAAATTAAAACATTTATAAAATACATACCTTTGTAGACTGGGTCCACTAAGCTTCCGTAATAGCTTTAGCCTTCCTTCCAAGCTCGTCACTAGCAATATCTTCAGAGAGATATAGAGGATATGACTTACTGCCCTTTCTTGGTTAGGTCTTACTGCAACACTCCTAGATATCAGACCGTTTTGAAGGATGAAAGTTATATAGAAGCAAAATAATCACACAGATAAAGACTTGACAAAGATTGTTCTTTTAAAGAAACTCTGTATTTTATTTCACTTCCCTTCTGCAATAAGCTGAAGAAGTATATATAGACTTTTTACAAACTAAGCCGGTGTCTGTATTACTGTTTTCCAACTCAAAAGAAAAATAGTACAATAATTAAAATAGGTAGCTGGAATAGTATGCCAGCTTTACATCAAATCTAAATGGATAGTTGGTGCCTCTAGTACTGTTTTACAACTGTATTCCTTATAATAATTAAGTAAAGACAAAGACTGCTTTAATTTTACAGCTAAGAAGTCAGTCTTTGGGATAAGTTCCTTTCATCAGGACCACAAATTTTAAAGCTGCTTTGGCTGACAGAGCTCTAACATTTGCAGCTACTTCTGAAAAGCAATTTCTCATTTATCACGCTGAGGCTGACGTCATGGATGACGTTTTTGTCACCCCATCTGTGAATTACTAACTAAGACATGCATGCTTTCTCTTAGTTCTGCATAACCCATAGCCATTTCTTCTGCAACATGTTGCTCTTTGAATTGAGCAATCTTCTTCCAGACCTTCATGGTTTCAGGTTGGAAATCCAGACTTGGATCTAAATCCACTAGTCTCAGAAACAATTTTTGTGCTTCTTCTCGTCCCTTAATCATGGACAATACTCTTGTAATTGGAGTATATTGGGACCAGATTGTAACAAATACTTTATCATCTCCGAAAAAGACATAATTACTTGCATAGATTACCTTCTCCAGGCTAGCTTTGAAATTTTCAATTCTCACAGCTTGGGTAATAATCTTATTTTCTTTATATATGGTAAAATAAAAATTTAAGTTCTGATTATTAACCTTCTGTGGCTCAACAAATTCTTTAGCCATAATAGGACGGAGATCCCAAATTTGATAAGGATAACGAACAGTTCCATCTTCACCACAATCCATAATTGTGCTAATAATATAACTGGTAATTATTCTTGGGTCTGAACTCAAGAACTCTAAGGATTCCTGCACAATATTTGGAAGTGATTTACACAGATCTTTATCATTTCTATTGATTTCGATAATTTATGTTAGTCCTGCATTTGTATAGCAGAGACTATCTTTCGCCATTTCTGAGGGAATTCTTAGAGTTAGACCTCCATATCCTTTCCAATGGATGTATGGATGTAACATAGAATATTCTTTGAGAGAATGATCTATTGAGTCCACTTTCTTAATTTTTCTGGTATAGGCCACTTTTGGCGGTATGTATGATCTCATTTAATCGAGAAGTTTATCCCTTTTAATTACTAGCTGAATGAAATCTTCTTCATCCTTTTTACGGATTTCAATTTGTTTTTCTAAATATGAAATATATGAAACAACTTCATCTGCAAAGTGTTGTAGTTGCTTGAAGTTTCTTTTGGCTAATCCTCCATGCAATCTAGAACACAACATAGATCCATCTTTTGAAAGACCATAGTTGTATTTTATGAAGTACTAGACATTTTCATCCTTGTAGGTATTTGAAACCTCAGGGTTATCTACCCTCATGATCTTCATGAATTCTTCATGAATGTCATCGGATTCATTTTCAGATTCATTTTCATATTCTTTCATTGTGACTTCGTTAGGAGATTGTCGGATTTCCTATTTTTTGAATTCAGTAAAAACAATATCCCAATTTAAATCACCACAATCAGGATTCTCATTCTCAAAGCTTTTTTCAGCTTTATCCTCTTTACTAGTTTGGTTTGGAATATGTGAAGATTCACTGGCTTTTCCACTAGCCTTGTGTTTGTGATTTGACAAATCACCTCAAATCACCAAAGTTTTTACAACTCTCCTCTTGTAAAGGAGTTTGATTTGGAACTTGTAACGGTTCACTGGCACTTTCATTAGCCTGTTGATTTGGAATCGATAAAGATTCACTGGCACTTTCAGAAGCCTCTTAGTTTAGAACTCTAGATTCCTTGGCACTTCCACTGGCCTTTTGGTTTGGAACCACTGAAGGTTCACCGACACTTTCACTAGCCTTCTTTGAGCCATCATGGCTACCCTCCTGTAAAGGAGTTGGGCATTGTGGCCTTCCCATAGTGGCCAATTCATCTTCATCTCTTTGATGAAGTTCTTTTCTGAATCTTTTTACTTGCTCAAGAGTAAGGCCAAGTTTTTTATTTTTGCTGTTCTCTCGTAAAAATCTTCAGGGACTCGTGCTTTTGGCGCCAGAGGATATTTCTCTCTGTTCTTTTGAATCAAGGATTTCTTCTTAGGCTTTTCGTTAACCCTTTTTGGGCTAACCAGTTCTTTTGAACTTGCTGGCTTCTTCTTAGAACATTCTATAGAGATGTGTCCTTCAGATTTACATATCCAGCACATAACATCTTTTGATGCTACAATTTTTCTTTTCATTCTTGATGAACCAGAGCTCTCGCTCTTGGGATCTTTTTTTCCCTTGCCAACTTTCTTCGTGCATTGTTTTCGAGGGTGACCCTCCTTTTTACAAATCCAACATAGCTTATTTTTGGCAGCAGGGTCCATCTGTAAAATTAGACAATTCATAAGAAAGAGAATCAACTACTACATTTTTATCAGAAGGAATATATATCAAATTTGTAATAGCTAAACCATTCTTGCAATCTTAAAAGTCTAGTTTGCCTAGCCTCTTTAAGATTTAGATTCATAAATCATCTTACATAGGTTGAATCTGTTCTAATTACGAACCTTTTAGGAGCTAGGAAGATGTAAAAGGCTTTTGTACCATTTTTAACCGCTAAGACTTCCTTTTCATGGATTGGATAATTAATTTCAGATCCTTTAAAGGTTCCAGACTAATACTTACAGATTTTTTCTAGTTTTCTACCTTTGATTTTTAATACTGCTCCCCAGGATTTTTTTGAAGCATCTGCCTCTAGGACTAACTCATCTGCATCTGATGGTAAATTAAGACAAGGCAAATTTTTCATTTTGTTTTGTATTTGGAAGATAGCTTGAGTATCCTCATTATCCCAAAACCAAGGAACTTTATCAGATGTTTTCTTTGATATTCTGCCTAGGTCTTTGGAAAGGTTTTTTAAGAATTTTCTAACATAGTTAGCAAGTCCACATAATCTTTGTACTTGCTTCCTATCTTCTAATTCGTCAGGAAAGTCAATAAGTTTTTCAAAAATGTGGCTTTGAAGCCTAATATTTCCTTTTTCAATTTCCATTCCTAAAAAATTTATATTTTCCTTAAACCATTCTATCTTTCTTTCAGATAAAATCATACCTTCATGTTTGAAGATATCAGTCAATTATTCAAGGTGACTCATGTATTCTTTTTCATTGTTACTAAAAACTAACACATCGTCTATCTAGACCACACAAATTTTTTTCAATGCTTTAAATGCATTGTCCATTTTGCGTTGAAACACGCTTGGAGCATTTTTCAGGCCGAATGGCATTACCAACCATTCATAAATCCCTTGAGGTGCATTGAAAGTTGTTAGGCCTACAGATTCTTCTTCCATCTTTACCTGCCAATAACCACTTTTTAGATCAAATTTAGAAAAGATAGAAGGTTGCTTAAGACTTACCCTGTCTATGACATCACCTGCTGTAGGGATTTTATAGCTATCATCTTTTGTTGCTTTCTTTACCTGACGATAGTCTATAGCCATTCATGCCTTTCCCCGCACCTGCTCTGCATGGTTTATTACCATAAAGGCTGGACTAGAATGTGGACTATTACTATCCCTAATCAAACCATTTTCGAGCAATTCAGGAATCTGTTTATCAAATTCCTCTATCATCTCATTGGTATATGTTATATTTCTAGTTCTGATGATAGTGCTAGGATCTTTCAGCTTTAGTTTAGCAGTTATGCCATTTAGCACCCATAACTTTAGCGGGTCTTCACTAAAATTATCAGCTAATTTTACAAGAAACCTGTCCCATTTGGTTCCTTTCAGCTGTGGATGTGTAATAGATTTTTCTATCACACCTTGTGTTTTAAAACACAATTCTTTTGATTCGTGATCAAATAAACAATCTAGCTAAGTTTTACCACGCTGAGCTCGCACTCTGAATGCTTGTTCACATGGCATAGATCCACGCAACTCTGATATTTTAACTGGATAAAAACCAAATTTTAATTTGTTTTTTGGATTAGACAGAGATGTGATTTTTACACCTCCAATTGAGATGTAATTGTCGTCCTGCACAAAAGGTCTGTTTTCTTTTTGCCCTTTTAGGAAAGCATTTCCTAAAATGATAACTGCATCAAGTTCAGGGAATGCCAGGACCTTATCAATAGTAAACTTTTGTCCACTTATGATAACAGGAACGTGTTTTTCAAAATGTGTTACCAAGTTCACTTCTCCTCCTACCATACGTAGTATCATTGGCTGGGACAATGGTTTCCACCATTCATTAGGGAGTGCGTTGTGTCTAGCACTAGTGATTGTTGAACCTGTGTCAACTAACGCATCCAAAGAGTAATCATAATAACCAGGAAATTTAAATGTTAAAGAGATATATGTACTCAAACTTGATTCTTCTGTACTGAATATCTTTGATGATGCCATAGTATTGGGACATACCATCATCCAAACATCCTCAAAAGGATTTGACCGTTGTTGAGAAATTTTTTGTATTTCTTTTATAACCTCAGGGACTAGTGTTATATTTTAATCATCCTTGAATTTTCCCTAATTTCTTCATCTTCATATACAGGTAAGCTTATAGTTCTATACCCTACAATGGTCCTATTATCTGAAGATGATGGTGTATTTTCTTCCTGGACTGGTGTCTTAGGAACTTCCTCTCTACTTACTGAAGAAGTGGAATTACTTCTAGGTAATAGAGGAACATGGTATGATCTTCTAGAAGGATCAGAAATCCTAAGATTTCTCATAGGTTCTTATAGGTTTAAGATGATATTTCTACCTCTTTATGTGATTTGAGATGAACCTATTGATCGTAATGTCTCTGCTGGTTCTTGAAGAACCCAACTTCTAGGCCCAGATAACTCTAAAGGATTAATTTCTTTTCTATGGAACTGCCTATAGTTATCTGAACCCTCATCGAATAACTCTGTGATTCTAGAGATATTCCTCACTCCAGGATTGGTTGTATTAATCAGTCTAAAAATTATCATAGTGTGATACGCTAAATATTTAGCCTGGGAATTCATTATGTTCATATTCATAGATTTAATCCTTAGTGATAAAGAATTACCCAAATACTTATCCTTTACTGACATCATATAGTTAGGATAAGTCTGGAACCAAACTGGACCATGATTAAGATTAGTTTGGACCCTTGATATAAGCTGGTCTTAGAACAAATTCCTTCTTTTGTCTAACACAGCTGCTATCACAGGACTATCGGCTGGTAAATTGAACAGCGGTATAAGTTCTATCTGGACAAGACCAATATGAATATATTGATATGTTCCCTTTGATTTTGCTACTAATTCTCTTATTTTTTGTAAATTGATCAAAGGGACGTCCAATGTTTCTAGTTCTGTATTAGAAACCTAAGCCGTTGATTCTGATTGGGAGATATCTACTATTGACCTAAAGCTGAATTTTGATTTGTTGTAAATAGTATTGATATCTACCTTTGGGAGTTTCCATTCTAGGCAACTTTTGGACGGATCATCATACTGAAAAGATTATTCCTGTACCAGAGAAGTATCTAAGGGAATCATTTATTCATCTATGGGTCCTCCCTCCATATTCATCATGAATAGCTGGGCTGTCCAAAGATCAGATTAATCTATATCAGTTTCATAGTCAGAAACTACTTCGTAAACAGAATCTATTTCAGAATCTATATCAAAATATTCATCTTCTTCTATTGGTTCATAGACAAGATTTCCTTGTAGGCACTTAGGGGCTCTACCATATTTTTTCTTAAAGGCATCGATATTCTTCTTTTTCTATATCCTTTAATTTTTTCCTTTTGGTATCACAAGAAGAACATCCTGCTTCAGATCTTTTTTCTATTCCTTTTTCATTTGTTGTAGTATATTCGTACCTTCCAGGAACATATTCGATCTGAGAGCAACAATTTTTGTTCAAATAAGGAAGATGTTTTGCGTCTTGTCTTACTTGAAGTTCAATACATGCCTTTCTCAAGGCATACCTAACTGTCTGTATCTTACCTCCTAATCCATCAACCAACTTTTTCTTCCTTTAGGAGGAGTTGATAGGCATTTTTTGCTATCTCTGGCCATGGTTCTGGGAGCTTAGCAAAAAACAATGTTGACATGTAATTTTGAGCATTAAGATCAAGATTATAATAATATTTTTGGAATTCACATGCATAGTTATTAAAATAACACATGTTACATATCTGTAGTTTCATTAATGCTATTAAGGACTGTTCTCTTTCTAATGACTTTGTTGATATTGAGAAACCACAAAACTCTCTTTTCAGGGCATTTACAATGATAACAAGAACCTCATATACTAGAACTGCTTTCCTAATTTCATCTCTAATAGAGGTTTGAATTACTAGCTTATCCCAAAATTTCTGAGCATTACCAACCATGGTGGCTTTGCAAAGTTCGTAGGTGGCCTCAGTTGAGTAGTTACCTGCTCTAGTTGTAAATCTGATCATGGTAATCCACTCATCTATTCTTTCAGAAGTATGCTTTTCATAATCTAAATTTAGAAAAGCTGCTGGGGTAATAATTGGCCTTAATGGATTATCCCTAGGCTGAAATTCTGGTTTTGTTCTATGGGGATAATTTGGTTTATATTTTGCCCTCTTTGTAGCAAGAAACTCATTAAATGTTCTATCATCTAAATGCAAAGGAGTTTCTTCTACCACACCTAGAGATTTTCCAAGGTCTTCAGCTGCTTTGCTACTTTCTTGATTAGCAGCTCTAATGTCAGGGTCAGCAATATAAGGAACTATTTTGTCTTTCCTTAATTGCAAAATTTCTTTTTCAGAAAGAGGTTTTGAGGTTCCAATAGATTTTTTCAAAGTTCTTTCTTGCTCAATTGCATCGAGCCGTTCATTCACCAATTTTCCTACTTCTTTTGCTAAGGCATTTCTTTGTTCTGGTGAATCGCCTATATTTCCTTTTGCATGCAACTGTTCAAGGAGAAAGCTCATTTCATTATGAATATTTTGAAATGAAGTCAATCTTGAAGGATTAGAACTGACACTTTCTTCTCTATCTTCCTTTCCCATCATTATCTAGAACTACTGGGTGTATTTTCAATTTTTTTCTCGACTTTCTAAAAATGTTATCCAATTGTCTAGACCTGGGGAATTTTCCCAAAGAGCAAGAAAAAAGTCAATTTTTCTGAAGTGCAATCTTTTCCAAATTAAATAATCCTTTTAAAGATTATCACTCTAACTCGAAGTTTTAGAAGTCACCAAAGGAGTATATTGATCTAAAATGGCTAATTGACCAAATACGTGATACTTTTCTTCTAGAAATTCAATTATATCTGATACATCATAATATTCATGGGCAATATTATTTTCTAAGGGAGCATTTTTATAAATAGAATCGATTCTAATTAATTC
>CANXYC010161910.1:0-19847 GCA_948193065.1 Aleurites moluccanus | reverse complement strand
TGATACTCAGTGAATTTACATGCATCACAATGAATTATAAGCTCAAATAATGGTTTATACAGGATAAGAAATAATGATACAGGGTAAATCATATAAATGACAGAATCAATATCGATGAACAGTAGGATTATCAATGGTCATATCTAATCAAGGAAATCAATATGGTAAGACAGATAGAGGGCCCTGAACTCGTAGACTATGTGTAATCACATAGTTGATCACATATATCTTATATGCATAAGACTGATCAGGTCCTATGGCTGGAACCAAATAACCCTTCCCAGCTAGGGCATCAAATTCAATGTGCACATTGCCGACAATATGTACCCACTACCCTGTCGGTGAGGTAGCTCTGTCAAACCACTATTAGGAAAATAGAAAGAAGTCACATCTCAATTGATACCATTATGCAACAATGGTACCCTCATAGTCAATATGGTCAAAATCAATCAAATCACATGAGATATGAATCAATGTCATAGTGAATCATAACAATTTGGCAAGAATATCTGTTAGGATAAACAATAAAGATAAGGTACAATAGTTGGTTCGGTGGCCAAAACCGATAGGTCAATTGGCATACCATTATCGCTAACGACAATGGTATTCAATTGGTAGGCCTATGGCATGAAAACCACTAAGCCAATGACAAATAAACAAGGCGAATTATTAAACACAAGGTGACATACAATGGCAAGCCAATAAGTTAGGGTTCAGAGCGAAATTGGCTTGCCGATTCAATCCAATAACAAGGTACATTGTTCAATAACACAAGGGTATCAAAAGTAAGATTAAACAATATTAAATTAGAGTCAAATTAGCAAGGAAAAACTAAGAAAAATCAAACAAAAGCATAGGCAAACTTAAGGCACAATGGTTCGGCCACACTAGGGTTTGGTGCAATTGGATTCAATTCAACAATTCAATCAATTATTCAAGTAATTTGATGCAATGTAAACTCACCTAAGCCTTCCAAATGACAATGCAATAGCTAATTTCCACCAATTCACCAAATTCCCCAAATTGAGCAAACTTTGAAAACTCAATTTCTTCAATCTACAATTCCACATCAAATTAATTGTTCATTCCTATCCAATTGAACATTTCTAATATCAATTTGACATTCCTAATATTAATTCAATATCTCACCCTTTACAACTTCAAATTCAACACTCATATTGCAATTACTTTCAATTATGGATAATCTAATGCAATTAAACTAATTACCCATTCAATTCAACCTAAATAATCACTAAAACATTAATCAAATCAAACAAACTAATAACTTACCAAAAACCACCCTCCATGACCGAATTTCTCAAGCAATAGTCCTCCCTAATCCTTGCTCCTCACCTTAAATTGATGGTAGAATTGAGATAAGCAACCTCAAATTGCTATAATTCCATAAAAATCTTAAAGAAATCTATAAAGAATTGGAAAATTAAGTTTGGAAGAAAGGAAATGCATATACGGAAAAACAAGAACAAAAATGGTGAAGAAGAGCTGCTGCAACCCATGAATTTTACAGCCCATATAAGACAAAAATAATTGTCAAATTACAACTTAATCCCTCAAGTTTCAATCTTTACATTTTGGTCCTTAAATCTTTTGAAATTTATTCCGAAAGTTCTGTTAAGATTTTGATACCTGTGTAAAAAGGAAATATGCTTATTTTAATTTATCTTTATTTATAAAAATAGTTCTGGAGTCATTCTATAATTTCGACTGACTCATTTTCACTATTTATCTTGAATTATCCTTTATTTACCAAAATGCCATTCTTCACTTTTCAATGTTCCAAAATGATTTTCACTTCTTTATTTTTACCAAAATTACACATAAATTATGGTTATATTTTACCCCCAAGCCAACTTCAGAAATTCTTCTGTTGACCGGACTACTAATTTCTCGGCAGTATCCCGACACCGCCAGTTTTCGGAAAAGTGTCAAATTTACTTTGTAACTGTGTCTCTAAAATTATTCCGCATCAATTTAAGACTAATGGACCACATACTGAGAATTTATTCATACACATGAGTTAGGAATTTGTAGGGTATTACATATACATAATGTTAAAAAAGGCACATAGCACTAGCGAGAAGGCAAGTCACTCGCGCTAGCGACAATGACATTCATATGGTAGGCCAAAGAAATTTACAAAGGACATTTTTTCGAGCACTTGGTGTGCAACACTTTGGCGCCAAAATGTTAGGGTTCTAGGGTTAGTTCATCAAAAGCCAAAGCTTCTAATTCAAGTTCACAAGGCAACAAACACAATGGTATCATCAAATCATGATTTAATCTAACAAATTACAATGAAAATTGAGCTTTAATTCAAGAAAATATCAAAGTTAAATTACAATGTACATTTTGGCCAAAGCAAGAACAAGGCCAATTTGGATTCAATAATTTCAAATGAGGTTATATACATGCATAATAATATACATATGACTCATCAAAATCGACAGATTGCTCGTTTACGTGCTAAAAATCTGATTTGCCTACGATAGACAAAAGTGGCAATCCTTGTATTCCTCTGTTTCTATATTCAATTTTTCACTCATTTTAGCTTCAATAGGATGTAAATAAACATATTATAACATTGAAATGAATTATGGAATTCAATTGGACAAAATGAATTTTAACATAAACCTTAAACTAGGGTTTTCCATTAGATTTTTAACCAACCTAGCAATCTATCAATCCATCTACTTATATAATCATATATATAGCTAGAATTGATAGAAAGAATGAGCAAATAACCATTTAACCTTGAATTTCAAATGAGGCCGAAACCCTAGGGTTAGAAATCCTTAGGTTTTAACTTGTTTTTCTTGGAAAAATTGGTGGAGATTAGTTTAGTTTAAGGTTTAATCAAGTTTTTCTTCAATTTTTCCTTGAAAATTTTGAAAGGAGATGGATGAGAATGGTGAGAAAGGTCATGGTCTGAAGAAGAAGGAAGAAAGAGAAGAAGAAAATGAAGAAAAAGAAAAAGAAATGAACTATTTATATTAATTAAGTTTCTATTAATTCGATTTTCCTCCCTGATACTTCTCGTATTTGTATTTTTAACACAAAATTTATAACTATTTATCTTTTTGTCCCATTTCAATTCTGAAATAATATTACTTATATTTCTCTAGCTTTAATGGTGATATTAAATCTACTCACTTCCAAACCCGTTCGTTAATCGAAATATCGATGTGTCTACTTACCTATCGGGTCGATTTTTAGCGATTCATCTAATCACGCAAGTATAATATTCATATCTTTAAATGAAGTTTGTTCATACTTAAATGAAGAATATTTAAACTTAAATGAATGAAATTTTAGGGTTTTACAAATATGATTTGATTACTACCATTTTTTTAACTTTGTTCCCTAATGTCAAGCTTCCATCCAAATTCAAGATGCATAAAATGGATAGGTTTGATGGAAAATCTTGCATTAAAGCCCATCTGAAAATAAATATGTGGGCAATGAAACCATTAGGACTTAGCAATGAGATTTTGCTCAACTTTTCTAATAATCATTGACTAGTGCTATCCATAGATAGTTTCTCTCCTTGGACAATAGCCAAAAGGGAATATGGGAGGATATTTGTAATGACTTCATTAAACATTAGCATTATAAATGTTGAAGTGGATATCACTAGACATGACATGGAAACCAATAAACATTTCCAAATGAGTCACTCTCTATGTTTCTTAAAAGGTGGAAGGCTATGTCTGCTCAAATGTTGAATCGACCAATTTAGCAAGATAAAGTAGATATCCTTGTCAAGAACTTACTTTTAGTCTATTGAGACTATTTGATGACTCGATATCTGCCCAGCTTCAAGGCTTTAGTTGCAATTGTCATATAAATTGAAGATCGTATCCAGAGTGGGAAAATATAAGTTGAGTTCTCTACCATTAATCCATATGGTGGTGAAGTGTATGTAATAAGAATTCAATAACCTTCAAGGCTAGACTTACATTCCTTAACCCCACCATTTTCATTACCAAAAAGGGATACGACCAATATAAAACTGACCCATACCATAAAATCCATCATCTAGACCCATGCATCTTTATGATTAAAGTGGAAACAAACCCTACTTATCTCACCAACCAAAGCCCAATTAGCATATATTGAAAGAGTTTAAGCTCAACTAATCTGACCTATTTGAAATTGAGTTCAATTCCAAGTCACCTTGTCTTTTTGCTATGTATTTCTTATTTCAAGCTTGACCCTGTTGGTCCTTCTCTTCATTTTTCCATTGTAATGAATCCAAAATAATAAAGCATCTATATTATCTTCTCATAAATTTTATGCACTTCTCTTTCTTACTTAATCCAAAATATATGAGCTACCATAAAAGAAAAAGAATAACTATAAAAAATCAATGAATTGTAGCAAAATCTAAAAATTACTTATAATTTACCATAACTCCATAATAAGGAAGGATCAAAACCAAAACATTTAGGGTTGTTTTTTTTTGTAGGAGTAACAATTTTAAGATGATTAATCTAATCTTCTCAAGCATATTCTTACTAAAAAGGAGCCATATTTTTATATTTTAATGTCATAGAGACTTCTAATCCTGGTAAAAGAACTTCATATAATTGTAATGTGAGACCACACTCTCCCTCTTTCTAAAGTAAAAAAAAAAAAGGATTCGCTAGACTAAACATCCAATGGATTGGTCTAAGTAAAAGTTAAAGCCCCAAGAAATTATAAAGGCATGATCCAAATCATAATGGTTTCCTTATTCTAATGCTAAATTTCATAGATTCAATATTGTCAATAGAAAAAAGAAAGAAAAAGGATAGCTCTCCAATTTTAGATCCCCATTTCAAAGTCATCATGACAAAGTGTATAGCTAAAGCAACTAAATAAATTTCGTCACTCTTTCCTAAAAGTTAAAGTGGTTAAACAACTCTACCTCTCATAAGAGTCATCCTTCTTTGTGTCAATCTTTTCTTTCTTAAATCATAACAAAAGTTAAAGAAGCTAAAAAACTTTCTAGTAAACAGGCCAATCCATCATATTTCTTAGCTAAAGCAGCTAAGTAGTCTTTTATCCCTTATTAGGAGCATGTCCTCTAAAATCATCATCCTTTATCATTCACATTCTTTAGGTCATATTCTGTCAATCCCTCATACCACTTAACTAAAGTAGTTAACTAGCCCATGTCCTTAATTAGGGGCACATTTTCCAAGTCATCATCCTTTTTTTTTTCAGTTGATTAAGTCATAAATAAAAAACTAAACAGTTGTTCTCCTTTTTCCAAGGGTTTATCCTTTTGATTATTAATCTTCATGTCAAATGCTGCTGAGTCAAATTGACAAAACATCACCTCCAATAGTCTTTTTAATCATAGATAATAAGATAACTTTGCTTGTTTTCTCCATAAGTCATATTGCAGCAGCAAAATCACAAAACATCTCGCAAATCCCTCAATAGTATTGAACCCACAAACTCCAAATCACTTCTGGATAGCCCACAAACTATCCTTGAAGTCCAACGTTCATTGGCAAAACTAAAACTAATCATATCTCTCAAACCTCTCAAAAGGTTCAACCTATAAACTATTAAAGCGCTCTAATGTTGAACTAGAGGCAAAATTCAACCACAAATTCATTCCTTCTTTAAAAAAAATCCATGGGCCGCATAAAGTGTACCCGACAAATCCATTTATTTATGGATAGCCCATAACTCTCTTGCTACTGAATCTCCCTTATAAGAAGCCCTCTAATGTTGTATTAAGGGGAAAAACCAAAAGCAAATTCATCTCTTCTCAAGAAAATCAATGGGCTACACAAAGTGAGATCTACAAAGTCCAAACCATCGTTGGAAAATCCAAGTAGCCAAACCATCCTTGAAGCCCAAACTTATCAGAGGTAAAACTAAAAGCAAATTAACCATTGGGCCACACAAAGTGAACCCACAAAACTTTTTGTCTACAAATAGCCCATAAATCTCGTTGTATCTAAAACTTCTAATATTTTATTTGGAGTAAAACCAATTATCTCTCTAAAAGTCCAAATCACCCTTAGAAAGCTCAAACCAATAAACTTTCATTGAAGTTGTACTTAGTGACAAACCAAAACAAATCCTTTAGTCCACACTTAAAACCAATCAACTTAAGCCTTGTAGCAACCTTTCAAGATGATCTTTAAACCTAAATCGATTATAAACAAACCAGATTGGTTCATATATGAAAACAAGCCAGTGGTCTAATAGACTATGCCCCATCAAACCTTGCATACTCAACTTAGAATGAGTGCGGTTGGTATCATCGATCCTGCATACTTGTCGCAAATTGAGTATTACTCCAACTAGCACCAATTTGTAAACATTGCTAATCTCAACATCCAATATCACTCCCTTATGAGTAAATAAGCCAAGGACAAACATAATGTCAAAGCCCTTATTCCTAATGATCGATAAAGTGACTAAGTCACCTTCTTTCCAAATCACTATGGAAAAAAATCCCTAAAAAATGAGGCATCTTCCTAAACTTCAAATTTTGACACCTCTTATAAAAATTAACACCTTAATACAATAGTGGTTTAAGTATATCTTTCACTTGTTCAAGGTATCAAGTTCATAAATACATTTACATTTTTTATCCCTACACTAGACTTGGGATGCACTTCACACTAGACTCAGAGTCTTAACCTAAGTAGATTAAGGACTTGTCAGCCTTTCCTAGGATGGTTTTAGGATTCATGTCTTGCATTCTTTGATCTAACTTGGCACCAACATCAAACTAGTATAGGTTTAGGTCTCCCTCTTCTAGACCAGGCATATAATCAATCATCCTAAGATAACCTTAGGATTCATATATTGAATGCTTAGATCCGACTTAAATTTAGTATCAACCTCACATAGAATTAGGTGTCCCTCTTTTAGACTAGACTTAGAATCGACCATCCTAAGATAGTCTTAGAAGCCTTTGCATAATTTGGCTGTTGCAGTCCTTATTCACTGTCATCATTTTTGCTTTTCAATAAATCAAACCATGATGAAGGGTAATTGTGAACACGTAATTTTATACCTCTAGGATATTTAACTACATAAGACCATACATGTACAAGTTTAGGAGCAAGAGTTAAGACTCCTAAGGAACAATCAGACATCCAAAGTGGCAATATGAACCTAAAAGAGCTAGAAAAGCCATAAAACAGATGAACCATGATAGAGGAGCTGCGATTTTCTATGGGTCTGCAGAGGCCTCTTGTTATAGGCAAGCATATGGATTCATAGGCTCTCTCTGCGAAAATCCACAAAGCTTTATTTGAATAGTGCCCTGATTTCTACCTTCCTGCCTTTTTTGGCCTAGACCCTCGTATGCCAATAAATAAAGCCTTTTCCTTCATTCCAACACACACCTGTAGAAATAGATTGAACTTTCTATAGTCTCTTTCACTCTTATGTTTTTTTTTCTTATAAAAACAATCTAGTTTTGAGTCTCTTTGATTTTGAACTACCCAAATAAAGTATCTTTGACTAGATTTGATTTTCTATTTTTGGCATGTGAAGCCATTTTAGCTATCAATTGTTACCCTTACTTCAAAGTAATTTTGGACTAAAATTAATCAACTACCTTTACTTTGGAGAATCCTTTTCTCGTGAATAAAGGAACTAAGATCTGGAAAATCACTTCGACCTCCTCCATCAAGAAGACACGAGGTAAAGCTTCTTACTTATATTTTTATTTTATTTTTTATTTTTTTATGCAAGGCATAATGCTTTCCTCTCACTTCTTCTACTCGTTTCTTTAAAATAACCAAAATATAATAAATCAAATATAAAATGGATAAACCCTCCACCGTAAGGTAAAAAGAATTGTGTGAGTATTGATTTCCATTCAAAACAATATGCAAGCATGCTTGAAATCAAATCTCAAGTAACACATCTAATTTAAACAAATAACATTATCCAGTCTTATTTTGCTTTTATTAAGGAAAAATTACACTATTGTTTGAACTTTTTAAATCTATTATTTTAGTTTTTATATATTTTTTGTTTGACGAGTTTCTCAACTTTTAAAAATAATCTCAAATAAATATTTTTAGTCATTTTTTGGTCATTGAAATTCTAATTTGCAACTCTTGTTTCTTTTGATTTGCAACTATCCAGTTCCATATAAAATCTTATTTTAGTATTTAACAACCCCTAAATTTTTATTCTTGTCCTTTCTCCAACTTTAGATATTTTAGAGTTGCAAATTAATATTTCGGTGATGGAAAATAGATAAAGACACCTATATGAGATTGTTTTTAAAAGCTAAGAAACTTTGTCAGATAAAAAATTTATTTAAATGCCAATATAGTATATTTAAAAAAGTTCAGACACTAATATTATAATTTTTCTTTTATTAATCCTTGTCTTTGTTCTTATATTTTTTCTCTGAGTGATGTGTATTCTTTCTGATACTCATAAGCTCTGGGAAAAGCATCCCCTATTTTAAGGATTGTTTTATGTAATTTCACTATTTCATTTACTTTATAAATGTTGCTTATCATCATCGTATCCCATATATGTCATTTCATTTTATTCTTGTTCATGAAATTTATTTTCCAAAGTTATATTCATGTTGTTACTTAAATAAAAAATATAATTCTCGAATTCAATTTTATTTCAAGGACTAGTGCATTTTCTAAAAGGCTAATAAAATGGAGTCAAAATTAGGGTTTAATCTTATATGTTTTTCTAAAAATAAAAAATAAGGTGACAATTCTAAAAATAAATAATTTTCTAATATAAAAATTAAAGAAATCAATTTTTCAAAAAGACAATAGCCATCTTTTTCATAAGACAAAATTAAAAAGAACATTTTGATTTCACATAAATCGACGTCTCCAAAATATGTAATATAATTTTCATATCATTAGGATACTTGATTACAACATATCATATATAGTCTAAGATCATTAAGATTGTACTTAAACATTTATCTTTGAAAAAATTCATTATGAGGCTCTTGAATTTATCATGTTTTATTTATTGAATCTTTAAAATTTTTATTTATTCATATCAAGCCCTTGATTTTTTTTTTTCATATTGAAAATTTTGTTTACCACAAAAATAAACTTGATGAAATATTGTAACAACAGTTAAAAAACAATGAAAATTTTATACTAATTTTTCATAATAAAAAATATTGAAGTTATAAAAAATAAAAGATTTTTTATTTTTGTATTTCTAAACTTTTTTACTTTTATGTATTTAACATTTAAAAGCAATATAATCTTTTAGTAATTTACATATGTTATTAATCAATTTCTCATCAATTTTATTTTTATTATAAAAAATCCACAATATTAAAAATATAAAATTTGAGGGTTTAATGCGAAAAATAAAACTTCAAAAAGAGCTTCATAATGTATTTTTCCTTTATTTTTTGAGACAAATAATACTAAGAGTTAACGGCTTGTAAAATGAGATTATAATGTTGACTCATTATAATACTCGTATAATTATATTTTTTTATATAAATAATTTTTTATTCTGAAGAAAATCTTTTTTAAAATTTTGATAGATTCACAATAAGGAAAAAAAACTTTTAAGAAAAACGTAAATACATGTTTATTACTTTATTAACTATTATCGAAAATTATCAACAATCACTTATCATCAATAATCACCATTGAAAACTAATGATCGGTATAATTATTTTTCTTATTTAAAGACAAATGAAAAAATATAAAATTTTTATAAATTTAAATATTTTTTATAAATTAAAAAAAAATAATCTTTTATAACATTGTAAAATAATTTTCAAGTGATTTTTAGTATAACCATTAAAAAAATTGTTTTTTAAGATAATCTTTTTATGTCATAAATAATTATTATATATAATTTATAATTTTATGTGATGAATTAAATTTATTAATTTATGTGATAGATTATATTTACCTAATAATGAATGAAGGGAGTGAAAGGAACAAAGAAAAAAATTCCTACATTTTGAGTTTGGCATTTTATTTTTTAAAGAGAGAGAAAAGAGTTTAAATATTCCCCTCCTTTCTTTTTCACCAATTTGTGCAAGCAAATATTAACTCCTAAAAAGAGAGAATTTTTAGTTCTCTTAATTTTAGTTTTTAATTTCCCAAATAAAACAAGATATATATATCTTCCCATCCCTTCAAATCTGTCCCTTCCTCTTTTCATATTCCGTCCATGCATGTTTTTCAAACTATGATCAAGTTTCAGTAAGAGTCGCTGTAGTAATTCCCATTTCAAAGTCATTCCATTTCAATTTCAGTCTTCAAAATCATAACATGGAGAAATAAAAGATGATTAGATTAATACCACAAAAAAAATATATATATATATCGGGGCAAATAATACATTAGTTTAGTATACTCCCATCTGAACCATAGGTCATATAATTGCCCCCATAACCAACTAGCCCCTATTAATTTTGATTTGAGATAAACAAATCTTTTTGAGATACTAACCAAAATAACACGAAAAAATAATGATACGAACACATTTAAACTAAAAACACATAAATCTGCAGTGTCTATTACAATTTTTTCAATCAGAATCAGAGTCAGGATCTACAGATGATCTCACCGTCCTGCGCCTACTTTCATTATAATCATCTTCTTCATCATCATCATCATCTTTCTTCTCACTAATTATACCTGTGAGATAACGGTTAAGAGACTTTTCCATGATCTACAAATTGCACAACAAACTGGACATTTACCTTTCTTAATCAGAAGAATTTCAAGTGATTTTGTGTTGAAATCATCTTTTCCTCCCAAATCTTGGAACCCAGTTAGTCGATCAACTGCAATCCCTTTCCTAGAGAAAAAATTTGGTGTTCTCTCAGAATAATATTTGATGAACATAACTTTCTGAGTTCAACATTCATGCAAAATCTCAATATGAAGGTCATAAAAATGCACAGGATAATGCGTATGTAGAGCTTGAGGCATATTAGTCACGGACTTGTCTGGGTTAACTTCTCAATATGCCACATTTACTTGCCATCCTCATTCCATAATTTATAAAAGAACAGACCCAAAAATTCTAAAATAATGAAGATTAGCATCGTATTAAACTTCGAACTATTCTATTCTTCTCCTGCACTTGGGGAAATCAGACAGAAAAAATTTATTGTGCATGTTAAAAAATTAATGAAGATGAGCTATTGAACAAAAGGCGATAAAATGGTAGACCTGAACAGTATGGCACAAGGCAAAGTTTTGATTCCAAGCTTGGTAACAAAGAAGGGTGCATTCTGCAGTTAATTTATAATCATTAGAACAATGTTGGTAACTCATTTGAAAAAACAGATTATATTTTCCATAATAAAAATCCAAACTTTAAATTCAGAGGCCACAGTAAACAATGAAAATTCAAGCACTGACCTCTGCATCCAGCTTGATGAACTTGGTATCCAAATGCCTCGGTGCAAGAGCCTTCAAATGCTTATCCATTATTCTAGAATAACCAATCAGGATAGACATATAAATTGTGAAAAAAAAATGTTCGAACATGAGTGAGTATGAGAGAGAATTTGAAGTAAAAGCTATACTTGCATCTATAGAACTCCTTATGGTAGAAGTGGCAAATAACTTTCTCACTGCCAGTGACTTCACCCAAGAAATCTCCCTCACTTATCTCCCTGTACTCTCCATGTCCTTGCTGCTTTAGGGCCTCTCGTTTCTCAACTTCTTTCTATTCAAATAAATATAATGGTGAATATTTTATCAAGTTCAGAAAGCTTATCTCAATGTAAATATACATATTTTACATGGAGGAATATCAAACTTGTTACCTTGAGAGCTGCAATCCTGTCTGCATGCAGTTTCTCCAGCTCCGGATCCTATACATCAAATTCAAAAACCTTTTATACTTAAAAAATAAAAAAAGGTGATAATATGGTAATGGAGAAACAATATAGTATGTCCCACCAAAACTTACATCCATTAAGTCATCGAGGTCAACCTCTTGGTTGACAGAACTTGATCCCTGCGCCTTCTCTTGAGTGAGCAATTCCTGCAACATCAGCAAGTGAAGTCATCGGAGACTTAAAACAACTTATTGATTCATAGTAATTTGGGTCAAAAAGATAAAAAAAAAAAAAAGGCGAGGCTCCCCAATTTGCAAGGGTCAAGAGAGGCACATCAGCCATTCCCTTGTATTTTCTGCAAAGAGGGTGTTTCCAAAACTTTGAACCCTTGAACTTCCAGACACAAAGGAGACTCCCGGCTATGAATTACAAATAGATTCAAATTTTCCTTTACACAGTCAGAAAAAATAAGTTCTATCCAGCCTTCAATGAAAATTAGTAATTTAAGTACTCTAATTCTTGAAAATATAGTAAGATGTAATCTATGTACAAGAAACATATGCCGAGATACTAAATTATTTGAGTTCTTTAATGGCATAAAATGTAAAAGAAAGAGATCTCCAAGCAAAAATTCCAACCCATCAAACATCAAATTCACTTCTTTAAACAGAAAAATCCCAGAGAGTAATTAACAAATTTCAGAAACCAAACCTTCTGATAATCGCGAGCAGCTGCTGCCATTACATTGCCAAATGCTAAATTAGACAAGGTTGATTTAACTGAATTTGGATCCATTTCTCTCTCTGCAAAATCAAATCCAATAAAAAAAAACGAAAACCACGACGATTAGCGCTAGAAATAGAATTAAATAATTGAAATAAAGGAAGCAGATCCAGAGATAAAACCTTAGCTGGGTAAGATCTGAGAAGGTGAAATGCAAGTTTTGCAACAGATGAAGACCAAGTATAGAAACCTCAAGCTGCTGCCGCCTTCTAAAACCTGCCACTAGAGTGCCAAATGAACCGGCTCGGGCGGATTTTGGGTCCTGCCACTAAATTAAAATTATTTCGGAATAATTTATTTTTTTAATTCTTAGAATGTATAGTATAATTTTTTTATTTATTGTTAATTACCAAAAAAAAAAAAATATCAACATTTACGGAAATTATAATTTTTAATTTTGATAAATTGAATCATAAAATTTTTAATTTTGATAAATTTTACATATAACAGGATTTTAATAACCATCTTAGCTGAATTTTTTGAATTTATTAATATCAATATTTTCAAAATCAAACCGATTAAATAATTGGTGAAAATAAAGAGTCAGAAGTTCAATCATAATCAAACTAATTAAACCGAAAAAATAGGTATAATATATATATGTATATATAATTTGATATTTATTATATATATGATAAAAATAAATATAATGTAATTATGATTAAATTAAAAATTTATATAAAATCATATTTTTTATAGTGTCAATCTAATCATATTAATTCAAAAGTTATATATATAATAATATTGTTCAAACATCTATTCAAATAATAGGATAACATATAATATGGTCATGATTTTAGCGTCGGATATGTTTTGATGTCAAGTAAAATTGAATCGAAATTACTGAAATTTTCTTAATTTCTTTTAACTAAAAACAATATATTTTTACTTGAAAAAATAATATCGTTTTGATTAAAAAAAAAAAAAAAATCTTATCCACTCGAATTAAAAAATCGATCAAGTTCAATCAATTAATCAGCTAATTTACTAATTTTTTAATAAATTTTTAAGGACGGATAAAAATAAAAATTAATCGGACTAATTCTTAAATCGATTTTCAATTTTTTTTTATTCGACTAGTCGATCCAATCGAATTTGGACAACTATGAAAAAACACAGAGCAGTAGCAGAGAGAGAAAGCAGAGATTTATAAAAGAGAAAAACTGAGAGAACATGACTTCAGGTATTGGGGAAGCTCATCGTAGCTCAATTGTAAAGAAGCCATCACAGAGTCATCATTTTCTTCCAATTCTTCCCGAAAGTTGTCTGTAATTCGCCTCTATTCATGATAATGTGATTTATAAAGCAATAGTCACCCAATAGCCTTAATAGCCAAGGGAAGACCCTTACATTTCCGTACAGTCTCACTACCAACAATTTCAAGCTCAGGATACCTGTACTCACCTCCACTTACTGCAAAAGCAATCTTTCGAAATAGCAACCAACTAACATCCATACTATGGAACTTAGGCCTGTGGACACTCGCATCACTCCTCTCCCATCTTTCTTGCAACTTCCTCAATCCTTGTAGTGATAATAATACTGCTTCTGTTTCCCTTGGGCAAGCCTTTATAGATTCTATCCACCAATTGACATCCAAGCTCCACACATAATCCATAACAATCAATACCTCTTACCTAAAAGATATTAGTTTATTTTCTTCAACAATTCACCATGATTATCTCCTACACTTGCATCTCCCAAGTTCCTAAGCATGCTTCTCATGATTTGTTCTTCATCAAGTGTCTGAGAGATAGACACCCACATTCTGCTTTCAAAGTGATCTTCTATTTTGTCTGTCTTGGAAGACCATTTGAGCAATTGTGCTCTTGCCCAATCCTCCCATACCAACAACACCAATTGCTAATATGCCTTGATCTGCTTCAAAAAGCCAGTCCTTGATCTTTTTTGTGTCACCTTCCAGTCCAACCACTTGGGTTTGATCGTATACATGAGAGCTCCACCTAGGCATTTGGTCATTCCGTGCATCTATTATGCCTGTTTCGTTGCCAGCTGAGAGACCAAGATAAGACATCCTGCATAATTTAGAGATTTTATCATTTATTTCCCCGAATCGCTTTCCAGTTTTATATTGGAACTGAAGTTTTGGTGGATGGATACTCGTCAGCCAGCCATTAGAAAATTGATCATCTTCCATTGACTGAAGTTGGTTGTCTGCTAGTATATCTTCAGCTTCATAAATCAGCTCTTGTAAATTTCCCATGAGGCTGCGAAGACTCATGTCCTTCCTTTATTGTTTCTCTGCATCTTTGAGGACATTTTATATCAATTCGTGCTCCTGCGGCAAGTTCAGAAACTGATCCCTGAATTCATTCACTACATGGCCCTGCTCTACTAGAGTATTAAACAGCTTCTGCAAGTAGACGGTTACTAATGCATCCACCATATCTTTGTCCAAAAAATTTCAAAAAAAAGAGAAATTTTTGACTGAACAATTGATTCCTTGAAAAAATATTATCTACTCTTACTGGCCAAAAGTTGCACTAAAGATGTGCCTAATATTTAAAAAATAAAATAAAATAAAATAAAAGGTGACTTCTACATAAACAATCAACTAGTCCTGTTGGTTAAGAAATTCTACAGTTCTGTGTAAACCCCAATGGCTCATAAGAAAAGTAACTGAAACATGCAGTCATGCTACTGTGCAAACTCATACTAGAAATGCAAGTGATGCAAAGATGACTTCACCCTCAAGAGTATAGTGCTATTTTTTTGTTGAGAACTTGTAGCAAATAAGGAATTCAAGGTTAAATAAGCCATCTATGTCAGTACTGCATGGACACTTTGAAGACCTGGCACATGACCCAATTCGACTATATGGATAAGTGACTTCAGTAGGATTTTTCATGAGTTCTGTGTTTGATATAAGATCTTTAATTTTGACCCAATTCGATATGGATTTAGGATATTAAACACAATTCAGATTCCATGTCTTATATGTATGTGAGGTCAGGCGTGCATGGGTTTAGGACTCAATAGACACCTTTCTAACGGCTTGATTTCATCCACACTAAACTTATCAATGAATTTCTTCCAGGTCACTGAACTTAAATTTCTATCGACAAAATTTTTCTTTGATTTGGTTTCAATAAGGCCACTATTGCTAAATTTTAGAGAGATTTAGCCAATTTTTTATACTGTAAAACCTTCATTGGCATTTTTTTTAGGGTCCTTATAGCATAAAGATATACACAGATCCACAAAATTTTATATGTTGTCTTCTTCTCTCCGTAAGTTGTTATTTGTTTTTTGAGCTTAAATAAACGAAAAGTTTGACATAACACAATTAAGAGTAATTGGCAGTTAGTATGCACTTTCAAGGCATTTTCGTCATATTTCTTACACATAAGAGCAAGAAATTCCAGTTAAAAATAGAAAGCAACAAAGTTAAAATTTTGTCCAATAAAAATCAGATACAACCCTCAAGTACCACAACCCAAAAAAGGAGCAATAAGGTAATCTCGTAGCGGGACTATTATATATAAATAGAGTCTTAGGAATTGAATAGAACTTACCCTTGACTCATTTTGGCCGGATTCAGAAATGAAACAGATCAATCAATTCAATAGAAAATAACAGCAAAAATTCATTTTAGACATATTGACAAAACCCTATAATCTGATAATCTAATAAAAGAATCAAATTAAGAAAATAGTCTCAGTTGGTAGGGATGACAATGAGGCGAGAAATTCTCATTTCTTATGGAAATTTGTCCCAAACGAGACAAAGATTCCCCATTTTGTTTCCCATAAAGGCGGAGATGAGACTTCCCCATTAACAGGGACGGGGTGGGTATGGGGAGTGTCAGGATCCCCGTCCCCAACCTAATATTATAACCTAATATAAAAATCTATTACTTAGTTATATATATACACATATAATATTAGGATTTCTAATTTGTATCACTCAAAATTATAAATTAGTGTTTATTTATTTATAATATTAAAATAAATTATTTGTTTAAACTTACATTTGATTCATGTATCGAATTTTTAAATATAAAAATATTTATGAGATTGATGGAGTTTCTTAAAAGTCTTTGCATTTATTGAATTGAATTTATTTAAGTATTCTCATATTTTTATATGTACTAAATTTTTAATGCATTAAGTGTATTTATATTTTGATCATGTTTAGTTGATACTTTATGTATCTAAATTTTATTAATATTTTCTAAATAATTTTTTTTATTTTTAGCTTTTATTTATAAATTTTATAAATACATATAAATTTAACAATATAAATTTCAAGCGAAGAACGAGAACTTTGTGGGGATAAGGACCTCGTGAGAATGGGGATAGGGACTAATTTGTCCCGTATGTGAGGTGGAGACAGAAACAAGGATTCCCCACTAAGGCGAGGGTGTGAATGGGGATGGTTCTCTGGATCTCGCTCTGCCCCGTTACCATCCCTACTAGTTCATGATGGAATGAGAATTTGAAAGAATGGTTGTAAAGCAACTTTACTAAAATGTCCTTGCCACTTGTCAATAAAACCCATTCAATATAAGGGTCTTACTGTAATCTTAGTTATAAACAATTTCTCTTTTGTTAACAGCTAATAAACACGGTTACAATGACAGTCAATTTCCTTGTCATCTTCAAAATATATGCACAAAATATACTCTCTCTTTTAAAAAATACAACTCAACTCAACTCAACTCAAGCTTAATCTCAAAATTAATTAGGGTTAGTTATATGGATTATTTGTTTCCATTCTAAACGATTTTGGGCAATGCCTTCTAATAATTGAAGTGCATCTAAATCATATTGTACTCTTCTTTTCCAAGTTAATTTAGGTTTACTTTTTCACTTTTTCATCTTCTCTTTCATAATGTGTTCAACCTTCCTGACTTGAGTCTCCCTAGGTCTCTGCTTCATGTGTCCAAACCTTCTTAATATCCATTTTATTATCTTGTTCTCAATCTATGTGACTACCACTTTGACTCTAATACTTACATTATGAATTTATCCATTCTAATATGACCATACATCGGTCTTAACATCCTCATCTTGATCATATTAATTTTTGATACATATTGTTCCTTCATTGTTGTAACACCCTCAAATTTCATTTATATAACCTTGAATATATATTGTTTAAGTATAAATAAAGTTAGTTTAGACATTAGAACATCATACTTGCGCAATTTGACAAATCGCTAAAAATCGACCCGGTAGATAGGTAAGCACGTCGACGCTTTGATTAACGAACGGGTTCAAAATTTTAAATTTTTAATATCACCATTAGACTCATAAGCTGGAGAAATATAAGAAATATTGTTTCAGAATTGAAATGGGACAAAAAGATAAATAATTATAAGTTTCGGGTTCAAAATGAGAATACGAGAAGTGTCGGGGGGAAATCGAATTAGCTGAAAGTTAATTCATATAAATATGTTCTAATTCTTTATTAGATAGAAAATTTTGCTCCATCTTCCATAGACAACCAGCTGAAACTCTCCTCCTCCAAAAATCCACCAATTTCATCCAAACTTCAAGTAAAATAGATAGAAAACTTGGTTAAACTACCGATTAAGCTAGTTTTCATCGAAAATTCTAAGAAATTCAAGTTAGAAATTGATGAAACTCCAAACCTAAATTTTGGCCACTTGAAGAATTCAGGTGAGGATGATGTTTTCTTCATTCTTTTGATTCATTTAAGCTATATAAATGATTATAAACATGATTAGATCGATAGATTTCAAGATTGAATCGAAATTAGAGAAAACCTAAAACTTGATTTATGTTTGAAATGAATTTTCTGTATAGAATTTCATAATTCTAATTAATGTTTAAATATGTTAGTTAGCATCCATTTAAGGCTAAATATGTGATAAAATTGATTGTAGAATCGAAGAAAATCGAAGAACACTGTTTTTGCCTGTTATAGGCAAATCGGTGTTTTATTGCGTAAATGATCAAATAGTCAGTTCTGGTGAGTTATATGTATATTATTATGCATGTTTAAACCTTTCTTTGGTCAATTTGAATCCATTTAAATTCCTGCAACTTTTTGGCCAAAGCGTTTCATTTGAGTTTCCTTTGAATTTTCCTTGAATTCAAGCTCCGATTGTATTGTTTATTGATGTATATAAACCCTGTTTGATGATGCCTTTGTGTTTGTTGCCATTTGGGCTTGAATTGTAAACTTTGGATTTTGATCAATATATTCCAAAACTATATTTATTTATTCCTAAAGTGGTGCACACCAAGTGCTCGACGAAATGATCTTTGTTAATTTCCTTAAGAATCCAATTGTTAACAAATTTGTTAAAATGGGTGACTTTCTTTATCACAAGTGTAAATGTTTCTTCTTGACATATTTTGATCTTATATCCTAAATGACTTTTGTGGCATTTTGCCTATACTATAATGTTCCTTTGTTAAGTATAATAATCCTATATGTGTTTACTTGCCTAAATAGCTCAAATGAGCTTAAGTTACAGAAAATGAGCCTTACTGATTCTCTTGTCTATTTGATATCTTATTTGCTATCTTTAACATATTCTAATGTTTGTATAACATAGCTACTTTACTGATAGGGTAGTGGGTAAATACCTTCAGTATTGTGCACAATGAAATTTCAGTGATACCCTAGCTAGAAAGGGTTATGGTCTTGGCAATAGGGTCTGGTCCACCTTATACTATTTACATGTTATATTGATAATGATATGCATTTCATGGCCCAGTATCTGTTATATATATATAATTATTATATCTCCCAGTGCCTATATGTAACACCTCAGCCTAGTTTGTACCTAACCCTTATAGAGACCTTCCGGGGGGACATTTTTTCTTTCTTTTTAATGTGTTGTTAATATGCATTTATGCATAAAATTGATGATTATGCATGTTATTTGAATTATTTTTAGGCATAAAAGTGGTCTAGAAGCTGTTAGGACTTAATCGGAAAATTTTGAGTTCCCGGTGAACTGGAGGCAAAATGATCATTTTTCGCCCGTCGGAATTTTATGGATTTAATATCATATTTAAAAGGAGAAAAGAATTTAAAGACTTGAAAATGGCCTTATTTAATTGATTTGAGTATTAGATAAAGAAATAATTCCAGTTGAAAAATATTTATCGGCACGTTGCTCGATTTCGGTGTTTCGGTTGCACTAAGGGTATTTTGGTCATTTCCTTTATAATAAGGAGTTATTGAGTGTGTGCAACCTTATGGTATTAGTTTAGGCTTGATTAAATCTAACCGTTGGATCAAATGACTTTAAATTGGATGGTTA